>JAVSBS010006062.1:0-33632 GCA_033124195.1 Coracias cyanogaster
CTCCCATGCTCACGCGCCCGGACCGCGACACCATTGCAGTCTTTTCCCAAGTGAAGGTATACATAGCCACTGACCAGATACTAGCTGCAACTCTAGCAATACATTTTGAATAGTAATTTACCTTGTAGTGGATAAAAAGAGATTTACTTAAGTTCTAATGACTCAATTGAAAAATAAAATTTATTTGAACCATTTTCCCAAAAGCTTTTATTTTCAATAACCAAAATGGCATTTGTTCTAAATGTCACAGCCCCCATACAAACAGTTTTTAAAAATTGCATACAGTGTGTAGAGAAAAGTCGAGTTTTGAGTCCATTTTCCACATTCTTTATCCAAAGCTCATCTAGAACTTATTTTGTAATAACTGTGCAGTGAGCCATTTAAAGAAGCTTTTATTAATGAAACTATGCACTCTGCATGCAGTATTACTAGCTTTTCTAACTCATCAGTATACTCTACCTTCATAGATGTGTTATACAATGAAATGAATGAAGTGAAGAGGTCCAGATAACGGGTAGTGAAGACCACTGCAAACAGAAGCTGGCTTTTCCCAGAAATACCTAAAGTGATAAAGGAAATAATTAATTATTCAAAAAGTGATGATGTGGTTTAAAACACTTGATGCCAAGGATGAGAAAGGATTTATCCTTTACTTCTAAGCAAGCTGATTACAAAATAAGAACAAAATCCAGGCTTCCAAGCTGTACAAACAGAACCGTAAGTTTGCATACCTCAGCAGCGCGAAGGTAAGTACCCTTGTACTGGAAGAGGTGCTAGCACTACACGAGATTTGGAAGTACTCACAGCACATAGCTTGCAGGTGATATTTCTGTAAATTAGGCTATCTGTTCTGCACTATCACTGGGCTCTATGCAGCAAGGCTGCATTAGCTTTCAATTCTCAGAGCGCTGTCACATGCCTCAGTACATTCTTGAGATGCTGAATAGCTGGAAAGGTACAAGGGCAATAGACACAACGGATCTCCTCACAATCAGAAACTATGCTAGGACCAACAATGTGATTTTACAGGAAATAACTGATTTTAAAACCTAAGGCAATTAAATTCAGAAACGTAAGTGACCACATGCAGGCAGGGGGTATTATCCAACAGTCAAACCCAGACGTCACTACGTACTATAACAAAATACAAAAAGAGAGAAGTGAGCTAAGATAACAGACATCTACGTTGCACCTTCAAAGTAATTTCCAATTTTAGGCCAAAGTGCTAACATCAAAACACTTGTTTGTACTTCACTTCAGCCATTGGAGCAGTTAGAAGCGTAAGAGCTTTGCACAGTTACTAAAAGCTTCTGAAAACTGAGGTGAAGCATCACTCCCGTAATACCACTGCGGTGGTGTGTCACAGCAGGGGGACAAACCAACCTAGCCTGCACCCCTATCTTGTTATTCCAATTATTCTTGTTTTCAGTCATCCAGGGTGAAAACATTTGAATCTGTTCAGCTAAGCATGCAAATGTCATTCAAAAAACAAGAGGGAAAAATAGTCTCTAGGAGAAGATTACGATGCAAGGCTGAAAATCTTTGTCCCTTTATACATTGGTATTTCCGAGAAAGACTTTTAATGGCGCCATAAAGCAATCAGAAGAAAGGCTATCTGCTCTGGTTATTGAACTCCTCTTTCACTCCAGCTCAAGAAACACTGAATAAGCTGCCCTAGATGAAGGGACTTTACACCTAAAGTACAGTAACATTTAAAAGCAGTTTTGGTTTGCAACCTTCAATGTCTATGAACATACCACCTGCAGAACAACCCAACTGCCTGTAAGCAACTGTAGTACAGGACAGCAACGCCTCAAAACGTACAGCTACGCAGTCTGTAGAACTATAAAACAAAAGCTTTAAGTATTAAAAAAAAAAAAAAAACACCAACCCATACAACACCACAAAGAAAACCAACAAAAACCAGAAAAAAAAACACTTCCCAAAGTTTAGGGGAAAAAAAACCCAACAAAACATTTGACATTTCTTGGACGAGCACACCGCAGAGCCCGCTGAAGCAGCATTCCCGGCTGAATCCCAGGCATGCTCGCTGACACTACAAACTCTTGGCCAAGCCCTGCTCTCCAGCCAATAAACCTCTCAGGGGGAAACACTGTCCTAAGGTCAGAACCTGGGGGACAAAGAAATCCACCTGGACAGATGGTCATACAGCATCATGCCACAGCACAGAGTTATGTTAAATCATTTAGCAAGCTCTTTTCTTATAGTAAACAACCATGAACAGCAGTTATATATAAGATATATATATCTCTTATATACAAGTATGTCAGATCATTAGTGATAATGGCTACAAATTTGGATGTATTGTTGCACATATACAAGAAAGACACTCAACAAATTTAAGCCACTGCCAGCCTCACCTCTCCCCAACCCCAAAGTTGTAATTTTTATTAAGGCTTTCAGTATTTACACTGAGTTTTGAAACTTTAGAATAGTCAAAGAAGAAACACTTCCTAAAGCCAAGTTTAAACTAATTTTCAAGTTAAAGTAGGCTAGACTAGGCAAGGTTCAAAGTTTAAACCAAAGACCTATGGAGAGACAGGCAAATCTGGAGAAAGCAAGATCTATACCATAGCCAAAACATGGGGAGGAAGCAGGGAAACAATCTGCTGTACAAATCGGATGTGTTTCAAAACTTCAGGAAAAAGATATCAATATACCTGCCACAGCACTGCCCTTGGCTCTTGGTTAGTAACAGCAATATACTGAGTGCAATGCCGTTATTCTTACCCTTCTCCCTTTCCTTCTACTCCCACAAACACTACTTAGTTCTTGAGCTACATAAAATTTTTATTTCTTCTTCCCAAGCTCTGAGCTCAAATTTCAGAGAGTCAAACTCCTCATTTTTGTTTCATTCTCACACATGGAAAAACTCCTTCAACTGCCTGGCTAAAAGAAATAGCGTGAAACTTTAATGCAAAAGCTCAGCTGATTTTCAGAGCCAGGGAACAGCAGAGCTGAAACTGTAGTACTTTCTCATCTAACTTCCATGTGCCACGGTGAGTTAGGTCAAGAGCAACAGGCAGCAGCGGAGACATTCGGTCAGCCTGGCTGTGGAGTGTGCGCATCCTACTTACTTACGATGAACTGTGTATCTCAACCATAACATCTAGGAATGGAAGTTTTGCTAGGGAAAGCCAGTCCATACTTTGTCACAGAAACTTCACATGCCTTTTGAAGTATTTTAAAGGAGTAGTTTTGTTCAGTATGAAGTCCACATCGACCACAGAACCGCAACTTCTTTGGTTCTGCTAACGAAATATCAATATTACGAATCCTGTACTTCCAACTAATAAACAAAAAAAAACAAAAACCAAACAAAGCAGCCTAACTCTAAACACAGATTTGTCAACAGAGAAAGGGAAAATTGTCCTTCAAAGAGAGAGAATAAATTCCAAACCTATCCAAAGCAGCATTTTTTTGAGAAAATACAGACAAATCAGCAACAGCCTATGGCCAAGTACTGTCAAAATCTTCAACACAGCCTATGATCTGGTCCATAGTAGACAGAGAAACAAAATTATGAGAGACAGCGACATTACCTAGCCAGGATATTATACATTTACTATCCACGTTTCTTTTTTTGAGTATTCAGCATATAATTTGACAGCCTTGCAACTGCGGGTCACCTTTAACACTTGACAAATGACACTGAAAAAAGAAAATCAATTTTCAGGCAGTAATTCACGGTGCAAACAATCTGATTTGACTTGGAACGGATTAGAAAATACAGTCTGAACATGACAATGTTTGAAAGCACAAGATTCTACAAGTCTCATGAATTTCTTAATTATGACATGAAGTCAATAATGGAGTTACCTGCTACATTCTCCACAGCTCCTAGTAATTATTTTTGAGCTGTTTATTTGGAGTCACAAACATTTTTCCAAATTCTAAATTTGGGAACTCAAATAACCAGTCACGCAAAAAATTGTTTCCCTGCCAGCTCTGAAATCACGACTTGATTTGCTTTCCCTTTGTTCTCTTTTTAACATACTGACTAAATTAGGGGGAAAAAAATATTTCAGTTTGTCAAACACTGAAAACACAGACTGCTTCATAACGCAGATTAGCCTAGCCTCACCTATTTTCCTCAATTAGAGGAGTCACTTCTTGAGAAAGGAAAGGAGGGCTGATGTGTCTTCGGAAAACAGCAGGTTGCAGCAGAGGTACACAGGCTGTCTCCCTCTCGCTTCCAGCTGCTTTTACAGGCCTCTGAGCTCCTCTTGGAACAAAGGCCTCAGACACACACAGATGCAACCAGAAAAGAGGAGTCGGCACCATGTGGTTTGCCAGCTCTTCATGGATCACAGCCTACAGTTTAGCGGTAGATGAGAAGCCTGTATTTATCTTCTAAGCTTCCACTGCTTCAAGAGTGCACAGTTAAAGCAGCAGCTGGTTTGCTCCCATTTCCTTAGTTGCCAACAACCATGAGGTATAATTTTATTTAATTTATGAACTGGTCTAATATGCAATATAACGGAATCGCGGAAAGCCCACTAAAAGATGTATTTAGCATCTGCTCAACATCAACTGGTAACTACTTAGGGGTTACTGTCGTCTATAACTTTACAAACCTATTTTATGCAAATATATATTTATGAAGTTTTTATTAGTAGAAACCACAACTGACAACAACAAACCGCTACCAGGAACAAGACAGAACCCCCAAAAATAAAATCCCATGCTCCTCTGAGGTGCTCTTCTCATTCTAGACGAACTTGTTAGGCCTCAGACACTAATCTCATAGAAGTAACGTGGATCTGGATTTACTCCTAAGGACTCAGGCAGAACTGGAAGACACCAAAAACCAATCCCGGACAAATGCATCCCTGTTTCATTTTTTTTTCCTCAAGAAAATGAATGAAACAGATGTCTTCTACTGAAAGAGCCCATGCATGTATGTTTGTGTTCAGGGACGCTGGCCAATTTGGTAAAGGGAAGAGCGGAGGGCCCTATGTAATACAGGCCAGTTTCTGTGTTGGAGAAAGCAGTAAAAGTACCAAAGATAACAACTGGTGTCAGTTTACTTTCTTATGAATAATTCCCTAGTAACAGAAATCCTCAATCACAACTGACAAAGAAAACAACATCATAATGCTTTTAAAAGATGGGACATTACATTGTACTATACTGTGTAAATAACCTCATGTCCAAAGGTCGCTTAAGAATCTCTTGGCTAAAACCCTATTTGAATTTTAGCCTTGCACTAGAATTTCTCAGTTTCCTGCTTCAGACAGCAAGAGATATTTAGATCATTAACTGTTGTTGTTTGTACTCTTGACTGCAATTCTCAAGTAAGACACAGGACAGAACCCTACAGAAAGAGGTAGAGGTGGCCAGTCCCTCTCCTGCCAGATCCAGAAAGAATTCCTGATCCACTAGAGCCTGAGCCAGGAAAGTTCGTTAAGAAGGAGCTCTTGCGCTCCACAACCTCAGAAACAATAGTTCTGCATTACCACTGCATTTGGACCATGCAGTCATTTGCTTGAGCTCTTTTGTGAAGAACAGTTTTTACTTTGTTTAAATCCAAAGCTATTCATTTACTATTTTTCTTCTTCACCATCAAATGACTAGCAAAATGTGACTTGACATGAAAACATACAGAACCTGTACTTCCTCCTACCTGTAGCACATATCTCTTTCATTTCCCCATTCTCAGTTATTTGAAGTTGCAGCTTTAAACTAATTCTTCATGCTCTCAACTGAAAACTTTAGAGATACATCTGTTCAACAGTGTTAACTCGTTATCTGAACATTATTTCACGACAACACGTGGCACACTTATTTCAAGAATAACTGCTCTTGAATGAAGGAGAAGCTCACTGGAGAGAGGGCAAAGTCAAGCTCATAGTTAAACTCCAGCCCACAGCAAAAAAGATATTTCCAGGGTCAGTGGCCTGATCCATGTAATACACAGAGCACTGGAATGCCCAGTTTGAATCACAGCAGCTCCTACTTTTCTGAAAAAAAAAATCAGCTTTGCTGATTCTAAGAACTGCTTGCAATTCCCTCCAACCGCCACACCATACACTATGAGCGAAAAAGCAGCCGCATCACACGGAATTCGAGCAAGCACGTACAGAGCACCCGCGGCAGCAGCAGCCTCTCTCCGCCGGGCCGGCGGGGCCGCGGCGCGGGGCTTCTCCCGGCGCCCGGCCGGACCCAGCTCCCTCCCCGCCACACCTCTCCCGCTGCCACGTCAGACCAGGCCAGGATCTCGACCGAAAGCCTCTCCACTCCAGCCGGGAACCTCTCTCCTGCTGCTTCCTACTGCAGCTGGGCATGCGAACACGAAACACCGCTGAAGACTGGAAACGGGCACGATCCCCGGTTTAACTTCTTACCGCAGCGAGAGCGGAAAACACAAGGGAAGAAGAGGCGCGTTAATGGGGCGTGGATGGAAACAGGGCGCGGAGGGAAAGGGGGGAGCGAGGGAAACTTCAGGATCTGCAAACTGCAAGTCAGCTACTCCCAACGCTGCGCCAACCCGGCTTTCACGCACCAGAGCGGTGCTTCGAGCTGCCAAGTAAACACGCAGATGGAAGGCTGTGCACTGTCAGGAAAGGCGAGAAAATAAGCTCCGTCTCCTTTCCCGAGAGCGGCCGGGCGCGGGGAGGGAGGGGGCAGGCTGCCCGCCCCGCGGGGAACGCATTCCTCCCGCCCTCCCCTCCGCCAAACCTGCCTCCCCATTCATTCGCCCGCCACCGGGCAGTTACATAAGGAAGGGGCGACCCTCCCGGGGACAGCCGAGGTGGTGGTGCTCGGGGATTAAAGTACAAATAATGGCAACCGCCAAACCTTTAACGCAATCACACCTCCCCAGAGTGCGCTCCCACCACGGAGGAGGGGGATGCGGCTCCCCCCTCCTCCCCCTCGGCTGCCCGCCCGCTCTCCCCCACACCCTGGCTTTGGCGGGGACCGAGTTAGGAGGGAGGCCGGCCAGGACGAGGGCTGAGCCCCCTCGCCTCTGCGCTGAGGGAAGCGACCGTCCTTCACCTGCCCAGGGCGAGTTCTGCCTTCCTGCCCTGAGGCCCTTCAAGGGGGGCCTCAGCGGGGCCGATCCCCCCTTCCCCGCCCCTCCCCGCTTCACCGCAGCCGCCTCCCGTGCAAATGGAGCAGCCGGAACCCCCGGCACTGCCCCCAGCCCCCCCCACCGCCTCGGCCGAGCTCCCCTCAGGGAGCGGTCCCTAAACGGCGGCAGAAGCGATCGCTGCACCCCCCGCCGCGGCGAGGAGAAGGCGATCGCGCCCAGCCCCCGGCGAGGCTCCCCTCAGGCACCGCGGCCCAGAGCTGCCCGGCCGGTCCTGCCGCCCGCCCTCCCCTCCCCTCGCCCGCCCAGCGGCCTTCCGCACGCACCCGCGCAGGAGCGGCTCTTCCAGATCTTGAGCAGCAGGATGATGATGGCCGCCAGGTGGGACAAGTCCCCGGTGAGGCGGAAGATGTTCATGGCGGCGGCAGAAGCGGCAGCGCAGCCCGGAGCCGGGGAGCGAAGATGGCGTAAGCTCAGCGGGCACCGAGCGACGTGGCCCGGGGACGTGGCCAGACAGCCACCGCGCCCGGTGCACCCTGGGAAGCGGGAGGGAGCGGCCCCGCCCTCCGCCCGCGCCGCCTCCCGGTGGGGGCGGCGGAGCCGTTAGCCCCGGGGCGAGCCCCGGCCCGCCCGCCTGGACGGACAGCCGGCCCTCCGGCCGCGCTCAGCCCTCCTGCCCCGGCACTGCGGGGAGCGGCGCGGCCCCGGGCCCAGGGTCGCGGGGCCTGGCTCCCCGGCGGGCCCTGAGCAGCGAAGTCCTCGCTTCGGGTCCCGGGCAGGGTGTCTGGCGCTGAGGGCCGAGTAGGCCACGCGCCCTTTTTTCCCTTAAACTCTTCAGAAGCCGTTTGAGAGGAATGAAATGGAGATTCTTTGTGAAGGGGCGGTAAGCGGCGGCTCCGGCAGCACCTCCCGGCCCCCCCCTGTCGCCCGGCGGGTAGACGCCTGTCAGCCGAACAAGTACCGGGATGAACGGGAGGGAGAAGGCGCCCTGTAACTCGGCCGTCAGACGCCCGGCCACCTGAGCCGTTGACACAAGAGCTGCTGAGCAACTGACTTACGTTTAGTAGCCCAAGAGCCTATGCACAACTCCCAAGAAAAACAAAAACAAAAATAAAAACCAGCCCCTCAGTGTTAAGGACTTCAGTGTCGCAGAGCCATGTACAGAAAGTTGACCGCAGCAGAAGGTTATCTGTTGTTTGAGAACTTATGAAAAACATCCTAATTGCAATCTTCCAATTTCCTGTTTAAAATGTAGCATAAACACTGAAATCTTTAAAGGGCTTACCTATTCCCCGAAAGAAAAGAGAACTGATTAGTACCTCCTGTTGAGTTTACTTTTTTTTAATAAGTACCCACAGTATGGCAGAAACAAATTCACTTATTTTCAGAGATTAGGAATCAAAGCCTGTCCTCTTAAATCAGTGTTTGCAAGTACAGCAACACAACTCCTTGACAAGCTCCAGAGTGTCTCTTACCTTGCACTTCGAACACCCTAAGAGAAGAGGTTGTATGTTACATTTTTATAATTTGAACTCTAATAGACTCATGAAACATAAGCAATAACTTTCAGCATCAAATAATATTTGATGTAATTACCAGCAAGTTGCCTCCTTGAGGACACGCGTTAGGAACCTGAATCCAGTACTTAGAGAATTTGTTCAGAAGAGGACAGTGTCTGACAGCACTGCCCGGGTCTGCGGTACAGACTGCACAGCGCCGGGGAAAGCGCAGCTCCGTAAGCGGTTCCAACACTGCGGCCCTTCCAGCGCGATGTGCAAGTGCAACAGCGAGGTCTGAAAGCAGAGTGGATGGCTTTGAGCACTGGCCCAACTAGCCGGATCAGCTGTTTGACACAGGCTTGACTGAAATATGTACGTTAATATGTTAGAGATAAACACTTCTAAAAGGATGAAACACAAAATAGAAGTAGCTGATAAAAACACTGCCAAACACATACCTGGAACCTCTTTTAATAGATACATAGAAGGCAGAGAGCTGACATCCCTTCTCAACCCCTTTTTCAGTTCATGCAGGATATATTCAGAACTTGTTTGGGATCTGAATTGTTTCCTGACATCTGCTTATATATAGAAACACGTCAGGCCAGGTTTAAAGGTGACCTAGGGCAGCTCTGGCTTGTGCATCAAACCAACACGTGATTTTAACTATGGCAATAGCTATTATTTGATAAATCAGTGCAGTTCTTTTCTATACAACTGTTAAAAATCATTGGGGAAAGAAGCACCAGAAAACATTATCCTGCTGTATTTGTGACAGATTAGTATTTTCCACTATTTTAATACTTCTCTTCTAGGAATTTGATTTTTTTTTCTCCTTGTGCACCAAAGAGAAGATCACAGATATTAAGTGAGATGCTGTTAAATTTTTGTAAGGCTAATTAATACCAGCTAAAACATTAGAAGAAAAATGTTACACTGTTGCCAGCAAAGCAAGAAATCCAGCAATCACAACTCCTCCGTTTAGTATTCCAACGTGTCACTTGGATTGTAAGCTCTGACCATGCCTTGTGTTCCTGCATCATGAAGGAAGAAAATCCTCTCATTAATCCGGACTGGAAAAGCAGACAGATGCTGAACAGGAAGAGGCAGGAAGGGACAGATGGACGCTGGCTGCTTGCTACTCACTGCAGAAAAAATGTAACACAAATTTTAGACTATCTATTTCTGGGTACAATTAAAGAACCAGATGTGAATTTTGATTAAAATATCCTATGGTACAAAACTCCTTCAGGTCCTGATACCAGACAAGGTCAGGTGGGGTACATGAGCTATAATTTATCTGTTTAGGGACTGATAGATATGGAAAGATAGTCTGATAGTGGGTCACACCCTTTACTAAAATATAAAGTAAACAGATCTATGTTATTCTCTGAAAAGTTTGTCATTTATCTGCACTTTTTAAACCGTGCTGTATAACAGTGCACAAAATACTGTTTCTGAGGAGCAATTTCAGATGTTCTGCGGTACCGATAAAAGAAATGTTATTTACATTGGAGTTTGTGTTTATTCTTCACAGACCTGTTTTTTCTATCCAGTTTTCCTCCTGCCTTACGGGACAGGGAAGCCACATCCCTCATCTCAACAGCAGCGGAGTAAGCAGTCCACAAGGCTGTCCTGCATCATGTTACACAGGAAATAATACTTTACTCATCAGGACTATAAGAGAGTAAAATAAGGTTCTTAGCCCTCCTTAGGCCCATGTATCTACAAATCTTCCTTTAAAAAAAAAAACAAAACCAACAAACCCACACAATTATCAAAAACATTTTCACGGAGATAAAGAGACCGCATTGCTTAAAATAGTGCACAAGCCCAGAATACTAGCCTTTTTTACAGAATAAAATAAAAGAAGATAAAAGAAGAGATTATTTGAAATCTGATTTCTACTTCTAAGGACAGTGGCCTATCACAAGGGAATGAGGTACCGCCGTTTAATGAGTTACTTTGCCTCAACCAATATGCTGTAATTGGGTGTGCACCCTCGGAAGCAGCGCGCGGTATCTGTAACCACAACGCAGTCAGAGCCACAATACCAGCAAGCGCACTATGGCCAGTGCTACAGATTACCAGCTCAAGTAACACATTCCAGGGGACTATTCGATTCCTGGCTTATTTGTGCCATTTGAGTTAGTCAGACCTGTCCCATAACCCCCGGTGCGTTTGGCCAGCGCACCTGGGAGGCATGTCTCACATCTGCTTCAACACGAGCAGACAACGGGACTCTAACAAGGTCTCGGCCTAATATAATGAGGCTGCAATCTGTATTATGGAAAGTAAATCAGGTGGTGATGATCCTAAGATAGGCACAGGAGTCAAGGGATAAGCTGCATCTGCCATAATGCAGTACCGGAATTGCCTCTAGAATATTTGAGGAGATTATACAGAGGCATAAAGGGCTTCTTAAAATTAAAGAAGGATGCCATTTCTTTTTTTTAGCACTATCTTTAGAGACTCACTCTGGTAGGAGTTGGTTAGCTCTGATGTGACAGATTGAGATCACTGGGAGTCAAACATTCCATGTACTGTACAAAACCTGACAACAGCCATAATGCCAGTGTTAACAGGGACAGTTTTCAGACTGTGGATGCATTTTCTTAGCCTCAGGGATTTAAAGATATCACAAACGTGGCATTTCCTCAGTACCAGGTGTAGGGATATTTTCTCTATTAGTGATCCAGAACCAGACGCTCCTTTGTCTTTTCTAAACACCATTCTGAATATAAAGGTGTCGGGCACTGAAATAATATGCCAACAAAGTATTTATTCCCATCTGTTAACCCCTTAATAATCCTACATCCAATCAAATGAATTAAATGAAATACCTCCTCGTACACGCTGCTGGACAGGGCCACCTGTCATATGGTTCCCAACACTCAGAAGAGCTAGACCTACACCAGAGTTGTGTCAGACTGTCACACTCGGATGTATATCCTGCAGTATGTACGGCAGTGCCTAGCAACCATCAGAGTAGTCACAAGTGGAAAGGAGAGCTGCAATTCTCACAATATGCACATACAAAAATATATACTCAACAGCAGATTTGTGCATGAATATGATATTTTTTTTTTTGTGCTCAAATACAAAGGTTAGAATTAAAAGGATATAGGAAAAATTAAGCTTGGTTTAAACAAATGTTACCCACAACAAACAGCAGCATTTCTTCAAGGATCAAAGACATCTCTATACAACATTTCTCCACGGCATATTCCTCCCTGAAATCCTAATGGTGTGAGAAGAGAGGGACTGAGACATTTCTCCCATGAAGGCATTGCAGTAAAAGTGATCATGTGCATTTTGTATGTAACATACATATGCACAGGGGACAGAACCGTATGCCCAGCAGTAGCCATGGCATGGATGCCTGCACTAAGGGGCTGTGCAGTTTGATTCACAGGAGTAAAAGTTTCCTTCACTTTCCTCTTACAATGTGCTAGATTGTGAATGGATAGCAGATCACGTACATGGACTACACACCATGCATACAAGCGCTCTCAGTCCCTTTCTCTCCATCTATTCTTTCCACAGAAATTCAGTTTTAGCAGTTTTGAGGGAGGTATCTCATGAATCACCGTCTTTGTAAACGGGTTTTTCCACCACTGACATTTACAAGAGGTACACTGGCAAAAGTAAAATTGCTTCTCTACAATACTCATCATCCAAGTTGCTCACACCATCTTAGAAACCAAGCAGAATTTGTAATCTCACCGTGAAATAAGTACAACATTAAGTGGGTGCTCCACATTTACCCTTCCTACACCACTCTTGTAAGAAATAGGTATCTTTGACCAAAAGTAAATGCAATGCCAAAGTTATTACATAATTATTAATTTGATAAAATAAATAATCAAGGAGTTCAGTTATTTAAAAGCACTTGTGCTTGAAAGAAATTACAGCACAGATGGCATAAAACAAAGAGCTCACTCCTGCTCCAATTAAAAGCTAAACTCTGACTCACATAATTGCAGACAGAATCACTCCCAGGTACATTGACTGAAGAAGATAATTTTCAGCTCATACAGATTTTTGAAGTGCTTGGTACAGCAAAGTCACGTATCCGACTTAAACAGCTGAACTGGAAATGCTGACAGTCTTCTCAACTATGAAAATATTCTCCTGCATCTTCACTGAAGCGCACACAGAATCGAAGTCAGGCAATTTCTAGAAATCAAACAACCTTTTAGTACTTTCATATCTAAATGAGATAAAACTTTTTGATATGAAAAAAAACCCGGATAATGTATTTGATCCATTGCAACATTTTGTGGTTTTAGTGCGGATTTGCATGTATTTGCTGGGATTGCAAAAACATTTTTTTTTCTATTTAAATAAATGTCGCAATCTACTGTCTAAATGCAGAAAAGGAAATGCAGCAGGAAAAGCTGGAACCTTATTGTTAGCATTAGATAAAAAGGTGCAAGGCAGTTTGCGGCAATAGGAGTTTCTTGCTTGTAAAATGGAAAACTAAAGCCTGTAGTATTATCTGTAACATCATGTCACACTTGCCAGGGCTAGTTATAGGCAAAAGCAGTTCCTAGAGCTGCAGCTTGCTAGAGGGAGAGAGGGAACAGGAGGGGGTGAAAAACAGCCATGCTCTCACTGCCTACTTTGCCAATAACAAAGCCCTGAAAATCAGGTTGGCTCCTGCTGCTGCAGGAATTACAGACTATCTGGGACTGTGGTGGGAGCTGTTATTCCCAACAGCAGCAACAGCGAACGTTCACCCTTCCCCCAGCAGCAGCAAGCCTCGTCCCTCCAGCGCTCCCTCGCAGCCCCACTCCTATTGCTTCCCCACCTGTATCAAAATTTCAATTCTGCTTTCAGTGCTGAGAAGCAAGATGTAATGGTTGCCATGAAGAAATACAAATAAAAGTTTGAAAGGCACTTACATAGTACAGCCCTAAATGAAAAAGCTAAACTTTTAAATCTATGCATTGTCTTTCGTAGAGCAGAAAAGATAAAGACTATTGCAATGGCAAAATGGAAAACTGTTCCATGTATTTTTA
Source organism: Coracias cyanogaster (assembly GCA_033124195.1). NCBI lineage: Eukaryota > Metazoa > Chordata > Aves > Coraciiformes > Coraciidae > Coracias > Coracias cyanogaster. The sequence goes on from JAVSBS010006062.1 coordinate 13,578, forward strand.
GCATAAAATCATGTTGAACAACATCAAAATGTATGTTCACATGCAGAAGATTTTTAATGTATCTGTTTTTTCCATTGTTTAAGATACTGAGGTGTGGCATGAAAAACATGAGACACGTAAGCTGTGTGTTGATAAAACACATGAAAATATACATGGTTTATCATTATGATAAATTAGTTATTATAGAGCTTGTGGAAAGTACTGGATTGACAGTCCTAGTAGTATGGAGACCCAGTGAACAGTTTTCCCTTGCTATTCCCAAGTGTACATTTCAAACATGCCTGAAGTGAAGGGACTATCTCATGATGAACACAACCATGTTTCCGTAGTGCATTCTGTCACATTAAACACTAACAGTATTGCCAGGGCCCCCTGTGTCAACCGTTTTTTAAATACATAGAGGCACGGGTTTCATACAGGTGCTTAAAATACAAGAACACATAATCACTTCTTATTTGAGCAGGATTTAAACCAGCAGCCCAGAGGTGAAGTTATTTTATTGCAACAGCAGCAACTTTTAGTATGGTTTCTACTACATCACACAGAAGGATAGCCTCTGTCCAGAGGAATGTACACTGAAAGAAGAAAACCCAACAGATGGATGCAACAGTGTGACCAAATTAGCCAATGTAAAAAGCAGTGCAGTACAGCAGCCTCTAAATCACAATAACCTGCTACCTGTGCCCTAGGTCATTCAGGCTCCTCCCTAACACATAAGCATATCTTCCAGTGCTTTTATCATGAGATGGATAAGCCATTTCGAGCTTTAAGATTTGTCTGAAGTATTTGGAGAGATCCTGGGTTGCTTTTTAATGGTAAAGGTAGGGAAAGGAGACACTTCACACTGTGATGGCAGATGAAGGTGTTGCTTTTAAGAAATTAACCACTCAGGCATATCAGAGCCTCTTGATTCTACTATTCATGCTCAGCTGCAACTCTTCATCTTTAGCATCTTCTTTGTAAGCTCCAGGACACTGAAAAATCAAAAACCAAAGAAAAAAATCAAGTCTTTTGATGTACCTTGATTTGCAGTCTTAAAGACTAAGCAGAACACTTCAGCATTTAGTTTGCTTAATTGGAATTTATACGTTAAGCCCACCAGTGCTCTTCTTAAATTTTAGCCTGTCAAAATGGTAAAATCCGATAAAAGTTAATGACAACATTCTTTTAATTGGAGATTATCAAAGAAGTTGTGGAATAAAATCTTATCAATAGACTGGAACAGGCAAAATACAGATTAATACAACCATGTTCCAAATAACAATCCTGTAATGGATTGGTGTTACATGGAAATTTAAATTTACTTTTGATAAGGTTGGCTTTACAGTAAAGATAAGATAAAGTTCTTTCCTCTCGATTAGATTCTCAGATAGTCTAACAGGAACAAGACACCTTTGTAATACAGGAAAATTATTCACAAATTGTTATCTCTGTATTCAAAACAGGAAAGGGGTCCCACAGTCCTTCACCCTGTATTGCTACTGCTAAGCCATCACAGTTGCAGGTGAACTATGCTACATTCTACTGAAAATATAACTTACCTCAAACTTTACAGTCATGGATTCAGAAAGGCAGGTGCAGCATAAACACAGCACACAAGCAGATGCCAAAGGCACTCAAACAAGGAGCACCTGAAAAACAGAAAGCGTTGGGTCTTACTGACACAATCCAGTCCAGGTCTAGTATGGTCTTATCTATACCACTGCAAAGCGGTGCAGTAAAATCCAACATCTGAATCCTAGTTACATTCAGCTGCTCAAAGAATGATACGGGTCAGAATGGTCACTTCCAGTTTCACACAGACAGCTCTGAAGAAAGGCACTTCATAGAGGTGATACTCAGAGATAGGAACAATGAACAAGAAGCTTGAGAACTCAGGTGATCTTTACCCAGGAAACTCCTCCTTTTGGCATACCTACAGGGGACACGGGTGACATATGTGAAGGACCTGGGCCGAGAGCACCACTCAGATGCTTCTGTGAAGGTCTGGTCTAATTCCAGCAAGGGCATAATAACAATTTAGTCCTCCTTACCCCTATTTTAGCATCTCAACATCCCTCTCTCTTCTTCAGCAGCATATGTCTCACTGGTGTCACTGGAAGGAACAATGTGTGCTGTCTGACGGGTAAGTTCTGAGTGTTAGCTTGACTATGTGCAAACTCTCGCACATTGTAAAATGGCCATTAACATAGTTGCCAGCATAACTTGCCCAGTATAAATTGCAATATGGAGGAGTAAAATGTTAAACCACTGAAGCATAGGTACTAATAGGCTTTAATTCCAAATAGCATGGGAACAGCAGGAAAAAACCTTAAATGGATTCTACAGTCTGGATAAAGATGCTAATCTACCCCAGTGCTACCTCCTTTCCCACTTGCAGCTCTGAAAACAAGGTTCTGCTGCGGTTAAAGGTTGCGATCTGAAGGTCCAGAGATAGAAAGCCCTGCCTTAAATTTAGGCAAGGAATATGGGAAAGAAGGAGAGGGAAAAGCTCACTGTTTCAGACTACATTTTACACAAGCTAGTGCTCAGCATAGCGTAATGCTACTAGCAGCATGTTGCTGCTAATGCCATCTGACAATCTTCCTCCATTGTCTCTTGCTGTGGGTAAATCCAACAAGGTCCTTGCTGTTTGTCTTGGTCAAGCATGTGATTTGAGGCATGAGTTAAAATGTTGATTCACTGTAACCCACCTTCAAAATGGAGGTCTGATCCTGCTGGATGCTGGGACACTGCACACCCTGCTGGTCTCTGTGTCCTTCCCCTCTCAGCAGCAGGAGGAGGGAGTGAGTACTCACCACTTGGAGCTGGGGTTTGCATTGCCTGGGTAGTCCTTGGTCCATTTGGTGTCTCTGGGGTGCTTGTTCTGGCTCCGTCCAGCGCCAGCTGAAGGCTTTGGAGCTGTGATGCATTCAGATGCTCACGCTGAGCTCTGGTAACCATGGCGGCATTTTCAGGGCCCAGGTTTGCTATTTGTTCTGGGGACAATGCCTAGGAGGAACAAAAGCCACAAAAATTGGTTTAGGTTGTCAATTACATAAGGCAGGTAAAGAATCAGAAATCAGCACTGTCTTGTACTTGGAATGAAGAGAAGTAGCCCTCAACATTGTGTTGCTATAAGAGAGCTCAATAGAGCTTAAAAAAACCCCTCTGCCTTCATTTACTTCACTGACCACTCATCTGTCTTTCACCCTTCTCTTTGGTGCTGGGATCTGACAGCTTGAGAAGCTTTCTATGCCAGCACTGTGTTGGACACTTCTTCAATATACGGCTAGAGTTTAATTTTCCAGCCATTTCTTTTCTCATTTGTTCAAAGACTCGTGGCATTGTGCATCCTCTTGTGTTTTCATTTATTTCCTCTTACATCTGCTCCCAAGCAACCTCACTTGAACCTATGTTTGACCTTTGGTTATAGTTAGCAGTACAGCAATGTGATGAAAAAACTCCATGCTTTAATATCATTATTCAATTTTCTCTTTTAGATTTTAAATCCTCCAAGTTAGGTCACATTAAAATGAAACATGGCAATCATAATCTTAAAGTAATTATCTTGTATCACAGAGCAATTACCCAGTTTGTAAAGCCTGCACGTATTGGGCATGCTGGATTGCTTTAATTCTAGTTAACATTCTGCAGTCACTACAATTTTAGCCCTCCTACACAACAAGCCTTCTTTGCTGTGAAAATTCTGCATCCAGGTTCTACTTTAGAAGGACTAAATTCCCCTTCCAAGTAGGCCAGGTAATGGAGCAAACCCTTCCTGATTTTCTTCATTGCCTATCAAATTACGTACTCTTTTAAATGGAGTAAACTCATGTAAATGCTTGCAGGTCCAGAAATTTTGAATTGAGCCTCTTCTTAATTAAAGACCATTAAAATGTAATTTTAATTTCAATTACATTTAAAATGTAATTTTTAATAAATAAAAATCTGAGTAATGTATACAGCTGTAAAATGAAGCTATACAAAACCCACGTGAAAACAAAATCTGCTCTGAATCTTTCAAATACAGAAAACTCTTCCAAGAAGATGCCCTGTTATTTGTGAAGCACATTTTGTAGTGCCATTACTATGCTTACTAGCAAAAATGTATGCTACTTGAAAGAAATTCTACCAGATGCTATAGATCTTCAGTTTTGCCTGTTTTTCAAAGAAGTAGTTTGACTAAGGACATTTCAGGCTTATCTAAACTGTCAGTGGTACTGTGCAGAACACTTAGTGTTCAAGGAGTTTTTCTCTTTTATGGAAGCTGACACAGTTAACTATCTGTTTAGCTCATCTGTCCATAAGTACATTGCTTGCCTGAGCATCTGAAAGAGACCAGCCTAGGCAGAATATTAATCTTGCCACGAGGTCAGATAAAGTCTAGGGCAATGATCTTAAGATCCACATTCTAATTTCTGGTCCACATTCAGAATGGCTGTAATTAGATATAATTCCTTTCCAATCTGTATCTGCCTGTACAGTCTGTTTTTCAGAGCTAACTCAGGAGCATGTTGCCAGATTTTAGGGTAATAAAGAAGCTCTTACATAGACAGCAGAGAAATTTGTAGCTGTGTTATCACCCTTGCCAATATTAAAAAACAGAGAAGAAAACTCAGGTCTTAATACAGTGTTGGAAGAAAGAGAGTCCATTCCCTGCTTTCTGACCCTAGATCTTTGCTTTTTCCTTGGGACACATTCTGAAGAATAAACAAAGCTTCTCTAGCATATTTTATGGGCATCACAAATACAGATGATATAGCTGAAATTTAATGTTTCAGATCCTTGACCACCTCTCACTTAACTTGTCATAGAAAAACTTGCTGAAACCCCAAACCAAACTATAAATCAGTGCTGCAGCTTATTTATACTAGAGTTAAAATGATAGAAATTTGATTACTTCTTCAGTAACTGAGCTCTTACTTGGAAAATTTCAGGAGGTATACATCTTACTGCTATTGGCTGGAAATATGGCATCAAGTTTTTATCAAAAGCTTTTAATTCATCCTCATTCAAACCACCTAAAAAAACCCAAAAAAAACAGAAACAAAACTCAGTTAATATTCTTTTTGTTAGATTTATTTTTAGGCTAATACAAATTTTAACCATTCTCAGTAAGTATCTAATAAATGGTTTGCTCCAGTGCATTATGGAGAGAGATAGTGGTTTGGTTTGTTTCTTTCATTATATTCCAACATAACAAATCATTAGACCATAACCATTGGTATGGAATGTACTCTACCTAAGTTACTGCTTGCTCACAGCCTCTTCTGACGCAAGATTACGGAGCATAAGCATGCAACGGAGTTACTTCTTCACCCATTAGGTACTTACAGTGAAGAATCATTGCCACAGGCATTGGGGATGCTAAAATTTATGGGAGTTCAATGTCCAGTTAAACCATCACAGGGAAAAAAATCCATGAACAATATTATGTGCGGCCTCTGGCTCAGCAAGTCTCCGAGGCTGTGAGAGCACTCTGGAGAAGTATCACTCCAGGCTAAGCCTGCTCTTTTGCTCTTCCCTGGGCAGCCCATTCTTTCCACTGTGGAGGCAGGATGCTTGGTCAGCCAGAGCACTGCTCCAAGCCAATACAGCCACTCTTGTAGCAGCAAGTGAGCAGCTGGATAGTGAGTGGGTCTGAAATCCTGGTTGGTTTTGTCCTCCTTGATTTACCCTTTCCAGCTTACAGGACTCAAATGACTTCAGGCTGTGCTCCCCAAGGTCAGTTTAAGCAGATTCAGATAACGTTATGGGGAATACCATGACTTTTCCTGAGTGCTTAATGAAATTGCTGGAGGTCCATCCCTGCAGGTGACTCCTCTCTGGAAGAAATGTCTTCTGCCAGTCTAGAAAAATGCACTGCTACGTGAATCTGTCTCTTAATGCCTAATAACAGGGCTTCAGAACCATCACCATCTGGAGTCTGAATTTTATTACCTGCTATAGTACCAATCTCCTGTAAAATAGAGCCATTCCAGCTGGTAGGAGTACCAAACACAGATTCTGTCACCTTCTTAAACTGCCTCAGAACTGGAGTGCTACAAAACAACAGGCCAATTCTTGCAACAGCAGCACTGCAAGAGGCAACAAGGTTCAGGTTATATGCTGCAATTACATGTAATACTAAATATGCCCAGAATATACTTAGTCTGCTGTAAAAAGACTGTAAACCCATTTTCAATTTAAAATATATGTACACAAATTGCATACAAATGTTTAATTCTTTGAGCAAAAACCTGGGTTTCTCAATGCAATACTTAAATGCTGGGATATAAATGGCAGAGGAAACCTAAAATAGAATATATTTTAAACAACTAGTGTATGCCTTCTAGAACAGTTACTGCCTTTCTAAAAGTATTTAAAATGTAAAAAAGTGTCCTTTAGGTTGTGAAAATCTTGAAGGAAAACAAACTACACAATACATTTTAACAACAGAGATACTAATAAATATTTCATGAAGTATTAAATGCAGTACCTGAATTCAGCAGTCCTTATGGACATGATTTCTGTAGAGTTCAAAGCACAGAGAATAGCTCCTAATCCAACTAAATCAAAGCTTTTTAGTGTACTGATCGTCTGGCCAGAGTCTTCTAGAAAACCTCGCAAAATGGATCTTGCCTACAAAAGCAGTAAGATGTTTTACATGAACAGAGTAAATATAATTGAAGGTTTCGTTACTAGAAGCTCAAAATCTTACCAGAAGCTATGGACCATATATAATCCCAAATCTCCCCAGTGTGATTAATTGGAGTTTTGTCATGGCCTTCAGGAGGAGCACTGTCACCACCTATATGCGACACTTAAACAGGGCACTGTTACACAACCACTTCCCAAGTGCAAGTGATTTGAAAGCACTCTGTACCGCTTCCGCCAGGTCACAAGGAAACACTTCACCTGAAGAAACAGGCATTGAATGGGCTAGTGGAACTGCCCAATTCAATTAAATTGTTAGAAGAAAACAAACTAAAAATTTTCACGTTTTTTTAATACTTGGGTTTTCTTGTCTTATTTAAGTGTCATATATAGATGGCAACCTGAGTTCAAGATTAATTTTCAATTATGAATGGGATATTGGCACCAAAATGCCTTTGTAAGCCTAAATCATTTAAGATGGTGCTCATCCTAAACTAACCATTTTAAAACTGTGTGTCTAGCTTAAGCCTGCCATCAAGGCACGCTTCAAAGTCAGTGAAACAAGCATCTTCCAAGATCTTCTAATCTATCCATAATCCAAATGACTAGCTTAAACTAGCTACTTAACATTTAGACAACTGATGTTAGGCAGGATGAATCTCTTTTAACTACCTATTCTTACTGACAGCAGGAAACTCAAAAGCCAAGTAGTACTGTATAAAATCCTCCCAAGTGCTTCCTTCCGATGGTGCTCTTAAGAACCAGAATCTGTTAAACAGATTTGTGATATTCTGCCAAAGCTGGCTGCCACTATGCCAGCATCTGTGCAACCAAGGAGCCCTGATGGTATGGGTCACAGAGTCAGAAATATGCTGCCAATTCCATATATAAATAAAAGCTTTTAACTCTTATTATGAAAGTCCCATTAACATAACTAGAAATTATCCAAGGAAAGGAAGATGAGAGGACCATATTTGCTAATTAGTTACATTTCTAGGGAGATGGATGCTGGGACTTGGGAGCACACTGCCTCTTCAGTGATTACTCTTAGGAAAGGCTAGTATCTCCTAGCAGTAGTGTCTATTCTGGGGCCGATGTGAGAGGAGCTGCTGACCTCTTTCTACTACTTAGGGAGGAAGTGCTAAAGAATACACTTGTCACTACCACAATTAGCAGTGATTGATGTCCTCTTGGCCAACTGGCCGGGGAAGCCGGCAGCCAGGCAGACATCAGTGCAGACCTACCTGAGCACTTTCCCTGGGGTCACTGCCACAGAAAAGCAGCAGGGAGTGAGTGGTGTGGATTGCTGTGTCTGTTTCCTAGGCAATTCCAGGACTTCAGTCCCAAAGGGCATGAATCCAGAGCCTTTCACCAGGAGTACATTCAGTAACATACTTACCTGGGTAAGCGTCCATTCTTTTTGCTGACTAAGTACAGAAATGGTGTCGATAGAATGCAAATCCAGCTCTTGGATTTCATGTTCAGTGAGTGCCAGAGCAATGCGGCCCAGGGAAACAATATGATAGCTCTTCCAGTCTGGTAGCAGTCCCCAAACCTTTATAAGAGATTAATTAATGTCTGTTAAATTATTATGAATCTTCCTCTATATACACCATCCTTTTATAAGTCCCAATATCTGAAGTATGCCTCTTTGCACACAAAAGGCAGAGCTTAGGTACTGTGAAGGTTTTTGAGGTTCTACACTAATAAAGGTAAGTTTATCTGAAAGTGCTGCAATTTGTACAGGTTGAGCTCCTTGATAAGTCAGCGCAGGGACTGCTGGAATTGTTGCTGTAGGAGCAGGTACCACTAAAATTGATAAAAATGTGAGTCTGTGCTGAGATCCACACCGTTACACTGCTGCCACAAAGGCAGCACCTGGACTACCCAGACTTCGGCATCACTGCAATCACTCCAGTGGAGTGATTTTAAATTGCTTTTGTGACCAGTCATCCTAGCTCAGTCATTGACAGGGAAAGCAGAAATCAAAGTAGTGAATCAGGTAATACAGACAAACAGCTAATTCTTAAAGTTCTGATTTTTACTTTGTGTGCATACAATATTAAAAAAAAAATAAGTGTGTTTGTACAGATACAGTTAAATCTGTAAAGCTCTGTGAAAACAAAGAAATAAGTAGGTGCTCTTCTAAACCAGCACCTATGTATTTAAATTGTCAAGTTCCACTACATTTAACTTTATCTGTGATATAGTTACAGAGATTCAAAAGCTGTCACAGGTCAGCCCTAAGAAAATTTTGATTTCGGGAAAAAGCCGGTCTGAATAATGAATAATGGAAGTCCATCAAGAGCTAAATTTGTAGAGGCTAGAACTGTCATTTACATTTAGTTGGAAGTGATAGAATATAGTTGTCAGTGGTCAGCATCTTTCAGGATGTGGCCGGTTGTTTTTACAGAAGACACTAGGTTTTGGATGGAGGAAGTGACTTGAAGGCAGGCATGCCTTGAAAAACAAAGCTCCCTTTAAAGGTCTCATGTACTTCAGCAGCTTTCCTTTACATTGGTCAATACATGACAGTTTCTAGTATGACTGGGCTGCTCCACATGGGAAAAATAAAACTAAAAGCCCAGTTCTGTGCTAAGTGGATCATTCATGCCATCTGATTCATGGAAATACTTATTCCATTTTCAAGACAGCTACAATTTAACTTTTGTTCAAAAGATTAGAAAGGTCAAAACTAGTTAAGGACTCGCTGAAGGAATACCTCTGGAGTTGCCTACTAAATAGCGTAGCACCATCAGATACATATGAAGCTGTACAACCTGCATAAAATACAGAAAAAGGGACAGATCTCTGGAATAAGATACTCCTTACACAGAGTTGCAGATTATCTGCTGTTCATACCAACGTGCATATCCCACCCAGAGCAGCCTCAGGACTGCCGAGGTGCTCTTCTCTACTATGACCCTCAGGTTAAGGATTTAAGAGATGCTTTGCTGGACCTCAACTTCCTGTGTTTCCACTGGATCTTTTATGTTAGTTTTACAATGCCATAAAGAAACAGGGTCTAAGCCTGGGAAATTTCAATCCTTTCCACAGAAAATAGATAGTAAAAAGCATTATCCCAATTTTAAAGCTCTTAATTCTTTAGCTTAAGAGATATATGAAATACAGGCAGTTAAAAATGTCATGTGCCTACTTCCTGATCTAGGTCATAAACTACAGAATTTTAAGTACTTCATAAATAGTATTATCTGACAGTGCTGGATGAAATCTCAGACATAACAATATAAATAACACAGCACATGAAACCGAAACACTCCTTTGTCCTCATTCACCTAGAGACTACAGATCCATACATCTGTTACTATCACAGAGCTTGGAGACCTTCCACTTACAAGTGAGCTAAGCTTCTTACTTTCATTAAGACACAATCTGATAACTAGACTTTTTGAATTAGTTTGGGACCACAAGTAGTACACAGTTTCTTTTAGGGGAAATCAATCAATTTAGGAGAAATTAAAGCTGGTTTAATCAAACCTTTAATCAAAGATGCCCTTTAGTTAATAACAGCATGTTATGCACGTAATTTCAAAGAGCTTTGCTGGTACTGCCTGATTTCTCATGCCTCACATTCAATGTAACACACCATGTTGCATTTTGAAAATTATTATATAGGAAGTCTGTCTTTGTCTAGCAGCAGATCCATCTTACACTCACACAGACAGAATACACTTTCATTCAGTGAACGCAGCTGGTATGAGTGTATTAACCTTGCTGGCAGTTTCTCTACAACAGATACCACTCTGTAAGTGTACCATTATGCTGCACTGCTGTAAAATATTGTAGTTCCCACTATCTCAGATGAGCACAGTTTTTATTTTCTTCAAGGATTTTTTTTCCCCTTTTCCCACCCACATGTCTCTGTGCTGGCAGAGGGAAGCTGTCTTGGGAAGAATGCATTTGATGCAGTGGGCTGTTGTCCTACTGCAACAAGGAAGCAGAGGCAGAATCACGGAGAGTCATCATCTGCTTTTGGAAATCTTGTTAGGCCACATTTCTTCAAGCATCTGAAGTTTAGGAGTTTTAAAAGCTTGAGTTTCACTGCTAAAACTGCACTGTTGGCCCAATCTACCCAAAAGTCACAGTCAGCTCCACTACTTTGGCTGCAGCTGCTTGTTTAAGGAGAGGCTGCCCCGGCCCACCTTGTCTCCTGCTGCTGCTTTCCTCCAGAGGTCACAGCCCTCAGATATCCGATCACCTGCACTCGTACTACTTGCAGCCAACTGCACTTGTAGATGCTTCGTAACCTCATTCTGTCAGAATGATCTGATGGAGCCTAAAAAGGCCTTTTAAAATGTTGGATCATTTTGACTGAACAGGATTATGGAGTAGCTAGTCATGCAGAGATGGAAGTAGAGAACAGATAACCTCCATCAAATGTTGGTGACAGAGAGCTGAAGATAAGATGGGGATGGTAACCTCTTCACCTCTGGGTTTTCTGCAAGCAAAACAACTTGTCTTACTGCACCCTAAAAGTTTTCCTTGCTGAAGAAAAAAGTCTGTTTGGGACACTACTTGTTCCCTGGCAGCACAGGCAACCACAAAGCAGCAAGAAGAGGTCACCCCCAGTGAGGAGTGCAACACCAACAACAGGGTTGGTCTGAGGTCTGACTTCCCTCCTAGCCCACAGCTGGGATGCTGTGGCCCAGACACAGCGTGCACAACTGCACACAGCACTCTGCCCTGAGTGCTCTCGCCCAGATCCTCGCTGCAGTGCCAGACAGGGAGAAGTTTTAGTCGGCCTCCTGCACTGCTGCTGCAGCATGGGCATCACATTTGGGCTGAGCCTAGGGCAGAGACCTCTCTGAGAAGCTCAAAAGGAGCTGCATCGCTGCACTCTGAAAGAAAGAGGTGCCAGTGGTGCTGCAGGAGTGGTGATGAAAGCTGAGACTACAGCCCCGTTCCTCTCCATGAATCTACAGCCCAGAAAGACAGCGGTCTTCTCCCTGCTGTGTTTCCATAATGTGCACTCACCAGTGACATCCCAGTAAAGACAGACTAAATGCATGTGCTTTTTTTCCTCCTTAAAATTTCCTACTGATGAGTTTGTCTCTGCCTGTGACACAAAGGTGGGAGAACAAGCTTTATTCAGCTAGTAACAGTCTCTTTCAGTCGGTCTGGTTTCACACCACTGTAAACTATATTTAGCGTTGATGTAGACAGTTTAACACTCTGGGCTTGATTTTCAGCAGGCCAATCAACAACCAATCAACTGCTTGCTGATTTTTCTTTTATGAAAGAAAAGTGAGAAGCAAGCAAGGAAAAGCAATTCAAAAGTAAAAGCACTTAAGTTTTTCAGCTGCTAATAGCTCAGAACTACTTGCCTGTTGACTCTAAAGCAAGGGCAATAGTCTTCTATCACCATCTCCCACTATTTTTTCAATAAATAACAGATCTTCTCGCAGCAGTAGTGACATTGCCATAGCACAGTTATTTTAGAACTGCATAGTTCAATAACAGCAAATCAAATTATGGATTTAATTTTCCTTCACAGACAGGACAGTTACCTGCTTGGCTTTTTCCTTCAAGGCAATAAGCTGGGAGCTATTAAAACCTGGAACAGTCCCGAGAAGGTCCACATTTTTGTCAAAAGTCTCCATATCCATGCATTTCAGTTCCTCAACTGACCAAAAGACATTTGCTTCTGCTAATTTAATAATTTCATCTGAAGAAGGAGCTCTTGTTCCCAGGCAATCTGGAAAAAAAAGTCAAATAGCAAGAGTTTTCTTCAAGGACACTGAAAAAAAAGAAATCAAAGGAATATAGATTTAAGAGGGTGACAGACTATGAATTAACTGCAGATTATGTGGTATCAAAAAATTATCTTGCTATGAAATAATTTCTTCAAATATATACATTGTTATCCTGGATATAAAACCAGAATTTGCCTAACTTGCAATAAATGTTATAGTCTTTGTCCTCCAAAGGCAGTGGATGCTGGAAAAGACAATAGAGGCAGAAATATATTTCAGAACAGTTACAATATAAGATGCCACAATAAAACTAAAATCTGGATGTGTGTAATAACAGTCACCAATATCTTGCGAGTTTCTTTCAAGTCTAATTCCTAAAGGCACCAAAACCCAGGCAAGGTCTTATAGGGAGGTAAAACCACCACTCACTGCAAACCTTGCTTGAGAAAGAATGAAAAGCAAATCTTTGGGATGACCTTGGTGGAAGTCTCCATACAGCTATGTCATTGTTCACGAAAAAACACTGCAGCTGAATAAACTCCATGTTCAAACAGCACAAGCGAATCCAGCTCAACAGGAAAGTAACAGACATGAGATGTTCTTTTACTCTGAAGTACCCTGAGAAAGATGTATGTCTTGTAAGACTTGCCTGACATTTAAACAAGGTGAAGACAGAAGCTGGATGTGTCAGAGAAGCACAGTGCTTGTTCTTTATGTCAAGCATGTTGTTAAAATGTCAGGATCTAGAGATGGCGGTTCACTTACAACAGAACTGTTTGGACAGACAAACTCCATCTAAAAATCTTATTTACAGTAAAGTTCTGGCCCTATGTGTGATCAAATGAGACAGTTTCCATTGTGTGTTTTAACAAATCCTGGTCTTTGTTGGCATAATCTACCTCTAATATTGATGGAAAGCAGAAATCAGAATCCTAATGTGGTTGCTTACTGCTCTCTCTCCTGTCACTAATTTAGGAAAACCTTGTTAAAGAATTATCTAAAGCAAATAATCCCTACATGTCTTCAGATACGGTCATTACCAGTAAAAAGCAAGAACTTCACAGATGCTGTGCCTGAGCTAAGCTCCCCCAGATAAATAAATTAAAGCAAGGATATACAAAGTAGATTTGTACTTTGAAAGGAGGCAGAGGGATTTATTTGCATCAAAAGAAGCTGCAGTAGTGGGTAGAACACTGAAAAGATTGAATCTGTTGAGCAAACGAAAATGTTGTTCAGCTTCCACTGTACCAGCTGATGTTCTGCTCTCCCTTTTCACCGCCCTCCTGTGAAGCTGCATTGTTTCACTTTCGCATGCTACAAAAGGTCAGCTTTTGTCATGTAAATATTACCCATCCAGACACAATGCAGTTCCCTTCCCCAAGTCATGAAAACCTAATATTTTGTGTTCTTGGAAAAAACATTGATTTTCTTATTTGTAACACACCAGATACCTTGGCGCGATTACAGAAGGAAATATTAATTAGACTCCTGACTTTGCTTCCTGTATCTGATGCTACTTCAGTCTTCCTTTTGCTATATTTAGTTTGATGAAAAGCATATTATATATATAATATAACATGCCAGTGCTTGAGGTAAGCAACTTGAATTCTTTTTCCAGCACTGCCACTGCTTTCTGGTAGCATCTTGGACACAATTTCTGAGTTTTGCCTCACATGTTCCATCTCACCTTAAGCACCGCCTTTGTTTCTATCTTGATGTAGACATAGATGCAAGAACTCTGTCACTGGTAATTGTTTCTGTTGTTAACATTAGCTCATAACTGGACTGTGGGAAATGTAAAATAGCAGGCTGGTAGTACAAAGAGCATCAGTGTTATTCTAAAGCTATTTTAATAATATCCAATTTTCTAGTGATTTACAAATCAGCCATAAAACTTCATTCCTTACTGAAACCACTGCGTGAGTTATGTGGAGTTGATCATGTTATAATCTTATGTTTGGTACCAGAACTTCAATACCACACATGGACTGCAGAAGTATTTCTCAGACTAGCACAAATAATCCTTCAATTTTTCACCTCCCAGAACTCCCCCTGAGCTAAGCTCGTGCACCCCAAGTGAAGAATGAAGAGCCTTCATAGCCTTGGAGCCAAGTTACCCTTTAACAAAGATCATTAGCTTCACTGGCAGGTTTATTTTGGTCTTGCAATGCAGATGAGACAGCTCTGCAACTGCACTGGATATGAGCTGGTCTGATTAGAGAAGTCTTTGGGATTCATGTTGGAGGCCTAAAAAAGCACATGGAAGGACACAAACATACTGAAATACTTGATGCTAAACCTTTAGTCCTCTGGCCCACATCTAGAGAAATATGATTTAGGATCTGATGGTTTACTTGATCAAGGAAGAGTGAATTTCAAGCATAGAGATGGACTAATACTCTGCTATTCCACCAGCTCGATTCTGCTTTTTTAGAGCATGATGATTGTGTAATGACTCCGCTGATCAACAGAGGTCATTGGTTTTTTTCAGGCTATGCAAAAATACAACTCTGTAGAACACCCTCTGTCTCTCTCTGTATATGAATACAGCATTATCACGGGCAAATTAATTCCGAGAGACACACAGTCATAATTCAGAGCTGTTGTTATACAAGCAGATGGATTTCCATGGTGGCTCAGGGCTTGCTGAGAGCTTGGACCTGTATCCTGTTAGGCAGAGAACCAACAGGGACATTTTAAAAGACATAAAGGCAGACAGCACTGAAGTCCTTGAAATTGTTAGGGTCTAAGTTCCCATCAGTGCTTTGCAAAAGCCTCCCCCACAGCAAGGTTGTTTTCCATGCCACAGGATGGCATAGCTTAAAAATTCTGCCTGAATTTCAGGTAAGAGAAAAAATATAGCTATTGTAATAATAGAATATAGTCAAAGTATGTACCTTATACAAAGAAAAGAAACCATATGTCACCAGAGACTCTAATAGATTATTTTGGTTGCTAATTAAAATATCTTCTAGATTATAAAAAAAAATTGTCCATTTGGACAGACAAACACAGTGCCACCAGTATCAGAATTAAGAAAGCCAAATCAACATATGCTCATGTCTGGCAAAGGATAAACTATGTGCAATCTTTCAGTACAATAGTAACTTGTCACCTTTACAGGTTTTTAAATTTGAGGACCTTCACTTAGATCACAAAGGAAAGTAAATATAAACAAAAAAGTAAAAATAAGCAAAATCCTCTAATTGCAATAATTCATCTTTTTCCTTTGTGCTTTCAGGAACATTCCAGGAGATGATTAACCATGCAATCGGTCAATGAAATAATTTCTGCAATCAGTCAATGCACCAGACAACTGTGGGCAACAGAAAGAAGACTCTCACTGTTTTTGCTAAAAGTCTGAACCTCTTTAAGTGACTCGATGCTTTACTTTTTGTTGTCTAGCTTCTCAGAATGCATTTGATGACAAGGGGAAACAAAAAGCCTGTTTGAACTGCACCATCACAGCCCAAAATAGTACCACTGTTAATCTGGCACTTTGCACAGATACTAGGTAAAATACTGACCAGGTCTGGTGAGAGATGATGCGATGTTGGCAGTGGCATTGGAGATAGATTCAAACACAGTTGATAGAAGCTCTTCAGCTGAAGAAATTGGTCCAGTTGTCTTTGAGATTTGTAAAATGATATCAGGGAACTTCAAAAGAAAAGAAAGAATAAATAAGACTTCTTTCTCCCTTTTAGAACAAATCAATTTGCAGAGAAAGACTTGTGCAGCCCTCAGCAAAGTAGGGGTTAGTAACAGCTCATCCCCCTTCCTATTTGTGCAGATGTTTCAGAAGAGGAGAGTAAATTGGCTGCTACTGAAAGGTCAACAGCATATGTTTGGGGCGGGTGGGGGGGGGGGAATGTGGAAATAGAAACAAAGCAAATTCTGAGTGATTCTGCCTCTTGCATGCCCTGTCAGCTTCTGGCAACACCTGAGCGCTGCCAGACCTCTGGGGCAATGAGTGGCAATGAATTCTATCATTTTAGTATGTGCAGCATGGAAAGTACTTTATTTTGTTTATCTTAAATTTGCCAGGTAAGTATAAGAATTGAGGATAGGCACCCAATTAAATTATGAGAAATAACTTCAACTTGTTCACCTTTTCTAGGCTTTTTTGACCTCTTTCCTTCACCCTGCTGGACACCTTCCTTTCAGTTGAAGAGTCCTGTTCTGTTTGGTCAATAATAAGCATTATCACCTGAGAAAAAGTTGCTGACTGTGCTTACATATTTCTACTGAACAATTAATTCCTCATTCCAGTATAGTTTACTTCTACACATAAAAATGAGAAGACTCTAAGAACTAAAGAGGGGAAAGAAACTACGAAGTGCAATTCCTGAGGCTGTTATTGCTACATGTGCTACACTGGCCCTAGGACAAAGGGCTACATGAGTAAATGCTCATTTGATCAGTATGATCCTATTATTAACAGGATAAGAAACATAACTTTCATGATTGGAAGGCAGGAGAATGGAGGAAACAACACTGCAAGATGTGAAGTACTAAAAATGTTTGAGCCTCAGTCACTATAAATACACCTTTTTTTTCTATATGACAATGTACAAATCTTATTGTATAGGTGCAAATAATTGTTTATACTACCATTGCTTTCAATAAGAAATCACAGAAATTTTGGAGTCAAGAATGTGTGAAAAATTAACACGTTTCCTTGCCAAGAGAATGATCTACCTAGTTTAGCGTTCAGGTTACATAATTTAGACTGTATTATGACATTCACAAATTCTAACTTTATATTTTAAACATTTAAAAATTATAATTAAAAAATACCTTTTCAGCAAGGACGTTTAATTCCCCTTTTGACAGCAGAGCTATGAATGGTCCAACATCTAATGTTGTTTCAGCTGTCCAGTTGTTCGGGGAGCTAAGAAGTATTTTGGAAAATTATATTAATGAAGAATGCTTGTAATAAAAATTATACCATGGCTACAAGATGGAGACTCCCCTTTTTACAAGGATTCACATGGAAAAGACAAAGGGTAATGGGTGCAAGTTACTCCTGGGGAGATTCCAATTAGATACAAGAGGAAAATTTTTCACAAGGACTATCAGCCATTGGAATAATCTCCCTCCAGAACTGGGGAATCCCCAACATTCGACACTTCTCAGATTCGGCTGGACAGATGCAGGGCCATCTTATCTAGACTGCTTTTCCCAAGAAAGGTTGGACCAGATGATCCTGGAGGTCTGTTTGAAACTGGTATCCTAGATTCTAAAACTTCACAGAGTTTTTCTTATGCTGTATCCTGTAGGAAACAGAGACATTTCTATGCCAATGTGATGATTCATGCTTATTAACATCAGATTGCATTTTCTCATCTCTCTGTCATACACAGAACATTAATGGAATTCTCTTTATATTCAAAGAAAGCCTTCAAATCCTGTGGTAATGGAGCTCACTCCCTCCTTCAATAGTCATAGTATTCTTAGCACTACAGTATTCAAGCAAGGAGGAATAATTCATTTTAAAAATAAAATTTACTATTCTCTGTCAGGCTCATACTACAACAGTAGTCTACAAAATGGTATCAAAGGAGAAGTAGAAACCTCGTAAGCAAAATTGAAACCATACTTTTTTCAAGAATCTTATCCTAAGGACCAATGTGGCTAATATTTCAAGCAAGCAATACTTGCCAGTACTTGCTTATAAATGAAAAAAAAACCAACCCTCCTCTATTCCAATATTTAACTATTTGCAGGTGTACAGGGGGCTGTTTTTCATGGGTGTTGGGCAACAGTACCTTTACCTGATGTCAGCAGGAGCTGTGGGTGCTCAACATCTGAAAAACAGACCCATGCACATTCATGAGATGTGGACACTTTCCCCTTCATTCTGAAAAGATTGACTTCACTCAAAAACTCAGGAAAGAAACTCAGTGTGGCACCAGTCTGCTGATAATGCTGCCTTTTTAAAACTAAGGGACAGAAACATGAAATACAGGTGATGGAACAGAAGATTTAAATCCATACCTGTACTTCTACTGTCTGCTATTTCATTCATGTGCAATGTCAAGAGTTATGGAAGGCAGGTCTAACACCTTGGAGAGCCCTGTCTTTCAACACCTATGCCATTTCTGTGTGAGATTTGTTCTATGATAGGTACTGTATCACTTGAAATAACATGCTAAATTATTTGTAGGAATTTCAGGTCTTAAATGTTAAGTTTAGGTTCAGTTCTGAGTGGTGCTGGATGCTTCAAATGTAAGTAGCTTAGCACTGCATAGGTTGGCCTGCCTGCTTGATACAAATCTGACAAATTTTAGCCAACCCCGTTGGTGGCAGACTTAAGAAAGTATGTGGATAAATAATCTTGAGCCTGGAAAAGCCTGAAGTTGGTATTAACAAATCTATTACTACTGCATGTTCTCACAAAAAACTTCATTTGTTGCTCCACTATGAGCATGTTTGACTAGACAAATATTTAAAAATAAAATACTATTTAGCACAGTATGTCATGATTCAATAAAATGGATCTGCATCAACATTAATGCAGAGATAAGATCTAGTGGAAAATATAGCTATTCCATTACCAGAAAAGTGCTGACTAGGAGGAAGCTGAACGAGCAACTAAAATGATTAGGTGGTTTAAGTGACAGACTTTAGGGCTGAGGGGATGGTTACCAGGTACGCATTCAGTCTCTTTTCAAATCAAAGATACTTCTTAGAGACAATGCAAGACAGAAATATTATGTTCTTGCCAGATAGAGGGCAGCTTTGTTTTCTGCATGACTGATACAGCAGTGTGGTTCCAATCCAAGTCGTTAATGACATCTAACACCTTGTCTGCTATGTTGCTCTAGTTGGTTGAACTTTATATCCTTCTGTTTCCTCTCTAGCTCTCTCCCATTGACACAAGTGCTTGCAGTCTTCTTAATTTCTCTTCTCACACCAGCACACTGAGTATCCCACCACCTCTATTTTCCCATTCTTTGCATTCCTGTGCCATACTTTGCCTGTAACGCCCTTCTCTTGCCATGCCAGAGAGCCTGTGTGCCTGTCCCTCCTCAAACATTACACTTTCTCTCCCTTTCTTCTGGCACTTATGTCATGCAGGGTGTCCCTGGGGTTGTATTTTGTTCCACAGTTGTCATGTTACACACAAGAACAGAAACGTCATTCTAGTGGACAGAGATCCCAAGCCTGGCCAGTGATAGAAGCTGCTTTGTGTTGTTTTCATTGCAGTTCGATCCAGCAGAGCAAGCAGCTGGTATTTACATGGCTTAACCATCAGCATAAGCAAGGTGGTGTATCTAATGCCTTACCCATATAACTCAAGGAGTTTGTATTTAATTTCAGTCTTCTGCTCGTGGCTGAGGTGTTGGCAGAGTTTGAACTGATGAAGGGCTGTTGCCATTGCTCTCAGGGACATTCTGCCACGTAGAAAAGCTGGAGGTAAGTGGCAGATTAGATTTCCAAGTAGGTCAACATCATATTCATCAGCAATAGAGCCATTCTGAAACGAGAAGCATTTACTTTGTTGGCAGAGGTAGTCTTGCCTCTTGCCCTGTATCACTCAACTGCATCGTGATACATTCAATCTCTGTGACCCTTTAAGGAACAAAGACACAACAGTTTGCACTGGCAACTTAATCTACATCTGCTAAGACTGGTTTACACTTTTTGCTTTTACCACAAAACATTTTTAAAGCAAATACAAAAAATACCAGAAAACTCAAATAACATTAATGTTATATAA
>JAVSBS010006062.1:34104-46808 GCA_033124195.1 Coracias cyanogaster
TAGAGCCCTCATGGCCCTTGTGGCAAAAGGACCACAAGTTCTTGCTGTCAGAAGGCTTAGCTCTGAGGGGTTTCTCAAGCAGCTGCCAAAACACTAGGGATTATCCGGCTGGCTAGTATGTCTAAGGACATGAATATTCACAAGAACTACTTTCCCCTAAAAACTGGTGATTGCTGCAGTTCCCAGACAGCAGAAGTCACAAAATCTGCCTGGCATCTGGTGCCTGCTGCCTCTTCCATGGAGCCTTCTGTGTCACCCACACCTCTACAGGACTAGCACTTGGTTGGAGCAAAGGGGAACAGTTCCAGGTGCAGCTAGGTCAGCTCCAGGCTGTCCTGGCCAGTTCACTGTGGCAGCAATGACATTTCATGAGAACACTTCGTAACAGCTCCTCCTCCACTGCCAACCTCTCTCCTAGCCATACCTACCAAGCACTCCTGTACTTTTTGCAGGACAGCATTCTTTTTGTGAAGACTTGGATTCAAAAGGTCCATCTCAGTCTTGCCCAGACTTTCAAT
The DNA here is from genome assembly GCA_033124195.1 of Coracias cyanogaster. Taxonomy (NCBI): domain Eukaryota; kingdom Metazoa; phylum Chordata; class Aves; order Coraciiformes; family Coraciidae; genus Coracias; species Coracias cyanogaster. Next base: position 34,623 of record JAVSBS010006062.1, read on the forward strand.
GAAGGGGACACACAAAGAGTCTGAAATGTACTCCAGGTACTCAACCCTGCAGAAAGAATTCAAAAGGTCTCAGAATGTAAACCTGACCTTCACACACCCATAACCACACCCATAAAATCTGTAATGACAGAAAAATTCAGAGACAAATATGGATTTGAAAAATTATAAACTGCACAGGCCAGAAAAGTTGCAATTAATCCAGACCTTACTTTAACTTACATCATCTTCCAGTTCACCAGCACATGAACCTCATTTCAAAAATGACTTTAACACTATATGAAACAATACTGTGCACAGTTTAGAAACTTCTTCCCTTTCTCCTTTTTATTAGGAATAATTCTCTGATTAATGAATATATGGTAAGTGGGTTAAGGACAAGAAGTAAATTTAGAGTGGGCTTCCTTTTTATCAAAGCCCAAGGCGGCCTGCCAAATAAAACAAAATGGTGCTCTTCTCCACCTAGAGTGGCTGGCAGCCTTTGCAAATAAAGCCACATCCCAAAGCTGCACAAGCCCAGCCTTACCAGGGTTTACAGGCAAGAGCACTAGCGACTTCTGATGGCTGTGAAGTAATAACATGCCAAATAACTTGGTGCTACAGTTTGTAGAAAGCCTTGTATTAAAATATTTCTGTTACAATTTTAGTTTTTAAAAAGTGGAATGCTTTTTCCAAACAGAATCCTTTTCTTACATTTTTTCAGTTAAAAATATTCCAAGAAAAGAATAGTTCTCATTCCCTTTTATCCCTTTAAGCATGTGGGAAGAAAAAATTAGGAAAAAGGGAACTAAGAAGTTGTACAATTCAAGAGCTCCTATCAAGGTACAATTATTTTTTTTCTGAGGAAAAAAGCTGTCACTGAATATTACTTGGCTATTTACGTAATGCAATGTTTTACTAACTTACAAAAATGTCTTTAAATACACCGAAATGTTTTAACTATAGAGAGCAATATGCTTGGGCAGTATCCAATGGCTCTGTCTTACATATCCACACCCAAACTAATAAGCAAACTAAGTCTCACAACCTAGGGTGAGGGGGAAAGCAAATTAAAAAACCATCCAGCATAAACTACGTTTAAATTAGTTTTGTGATTCTAAACAGTTATGCTCAAGAAAGCTCAATGAATTAACCCCTTTATTTTAGCTGACATCAGCAACAATATAAGCAGCAACATTATAAGGTTTTTCATTGCTGCCACACCACCGCATCGTGATTCACAGAATGCTTCAAGGGGGACAGATTTCGAGAATGCAAGGGAATCCACAACTGTGACAAAAATGGATTATACCAAAAGACATCTGGTATTACCAATTTTCGCTTGAGACAGATTTTGGCTCCAGTCAGTTAGAACTTTTAAAAAATTGCCACTTGTTTGAATCATCAGTTTTCTTAGGACTGAAGAGGTTATTAAAAAAGTGCTCAGAGGATTACTCTGAATGTACTGGTATGAATGCAGTAATCTAAGATGTAGTAGGATGCAACTTACGGAAGCACCAATAAAAGGAAGGGAGGAATAGATGCATTGGAAACTTTCCAAAACTTCCAAGCCAAACAATTAACCTAAAAGCAACAAAATTTAAGATCTTTGACATTTGGAAATTTTGAAGAAGAATGAAAATATGGTTTATTACAGCTTATAAATTAGTATATATAAAACTCTGCATATTATCTTCAGAGAACATTTTTCTTTGGCTTTTAAGTAGCTTAGAGTTTTCTTTTTGTAGACAATCTATATTTGTGTGCATAAGAGTATTTGTATGTTTTTGAAACTTATGTATATTTCCAAACAGATTACTCATGAACTTGCAAGTTAGGACTGCAGGAATTTATTGCAATTTGTAAGTGACAAATGCAATTGTCAAAATGAAGTATGATAACAGACAAATTTACATATAAAAGTTTTAAATGAAACATGTTAACAGACAAGTTCACACATACAAGATTTGGGGGGGGGGTGGAGGACGAAAATAGAATTAACCAAATCCTAATTTACCTACAGTCTGGATATTGGGTAGTATGTTTATGTACACAAAGTCTTCTTTTGGTTTTACCTGATATGGAGAAAGCAGGTGAAGACTGTTTTCAAAGAATTTATAATTGTTTAAAAAAAAGTCGGTGCCCATACTTTCAATGAGTTGACAAGTTACTCCTTTCACAAGCTGTCCTGTGCTGATAGGAAAAGCAAAGTTCAATCTTCTAAAGTATTAAGCAGGATCTACTCCTTACTCCCCACAACCACCTCCTAAGATACAGTTTCTTTATTTCTCTTTCCCATTTCTTGTAATTGAAAGGCTATTGAAAAGTAAAAACGTAATCAAATTGAAAACTATTGACTGAGCCTTAAAACACCAAAACCTCTGCAATGCTTTGATCCTGATTTTGGATTTGAAGACCCTTTTAATGAGGAAGGTGAATTATCCTGTGGTACCAAGTTATGAATAAACGTAAGACAGTACAAAATAACCACACAATGTTTATGTTTACATCAAAGTCACTCCCATCACAAAACTAGACTTAAACCCCATTTCAAAAAAGACTATTATCCATACCTTAGAATTTGGTCAACAGGATAGTTTTTCTTGGACAGTAATTCATACAGATACAAAGCCTGAAATAAAACCCACCATATTTAAAGTTAAGCGTAGGTAATTCAGGCGCAAGATACAGGAACTGCTGCAAGGTTTTTATGTGCTTAACTCTCTTAGGTACTCTAAAGGCATTTTTATGGTCCAGCCTGGCCAACCAAAAGGTTTCCCTTCCAGTGCTGAATTTCATCTTCACAAGACATCACTGACTGGCATTATGGGATGATGTTAAACATGACCATGGCACATAACCACGGAATAATTTAGGTTTGAAGGGACCTCTGGAGATCATCTGGTGCAACCTTGCATCTCTCTGGACAGAGCCAAAGGGCTGATTATACATGCAAATGTCTAGTATACAGTACTGGGAAGATAAAATGTACATGGCAGAAGCTTGAAGACTTTTAAACTCAGCATATTAATGCTTCTCTTTCTGTAACATTGTCTCATAATGCTGCCTCAGCTCTAAGTGACCCCTGGTCATCTATGACAAGATATATCTAGGGCAGTCCATTCCTTTTACCTATGTTTCTTGAATGCATATGTATTACAACACTTCTCTTATTCTCCCATCATATTAAATTGCAGTGGAATGAGAACTGCATAATAATTTTTACCTGGCTGCTTCTTAGTTCTTTTCCTTTCATCATTGAAGAATTATATCCAGTCTGCTTCCACAAATCAGAAAGAGCTATTTCTTTAAAGAAAGTTCCTTGTATATCTTTGATTGATGAAGAAAAATCTCCAGATGCAGCTATCTGAAGAGGAATAGATAAATACATGGCGTTTGAGAACTGATGCTTAGATTTACAGGATTTGTCCTTCTTTCTATTCTGTGTAATATTCCTCTTAAGAGGATAAAGGAAAAGCATGTCAGTATTAAAAATGCCACAGGACTAAGCAAAAGACAGCCTTCAAAATATGCCTGGTGTTCAGAAAAAACACTGGAAATATTAACCATTGAGCTAAAACACACATCTCAGGGACAATATTTTAAATCATGCTTTGCATATCTGGCTATTGTGCTCCTTTACAGAGAGAACCTGTTGCACACTTGAGTTTATAATCACCTTCCTGAGGATCCCGTGCTGTTGTGCAGGCAATAAGTCAGGTAAGTATTGGGATGTTGTCCCTCGAATAATCTGAGAAAGCTCTTTTGGGTTCATGCTGTAGAATGTCTGGGTGCTAATACCAGTTACCAACACGCCCATTTGGCTAACATTATAAAATGATAAAACCTGCAGAGATAACAGCACAAACAAACAGGAAGTTTTCTGGCTTGTGAACAGTAGATATACTTAAAAGCAGAAGTTAATAAATAAATTAAAACTATCATTGTTGTATACTTAATACATTTATTTCCTGGGGATGCATTTTCCTCAGATACCTTTCAATTCAGACAATACTGTCCAGGGAACAAACGTGACAATTTTCTCAGAGACTCTTTTCTTCTTTGAAACTTCAGAGAGGACTCTGATTTCTTCCATTACAGGACATTTGAATAAATAGTCTGGGATCTCTGATCATGCAAATTCTGCTAAGGGCAGTGATACAGACAAAGTAATATATAAAAATGCCAAATGCAAACAGTCCTTCTCTTACTAGAGAACTACTTGGGAAGGTACAGTCTTGGATGTTTTTATTTGATTGAAACAAATTTTTCAGACCACTAACAGTACTAAAAGAAGTCTTCTAATAAACTTTTCAAAATCCATGGTTATCATTGAGAAAAAGCCATTTCATTTTCAAAAACAGAAGGCAGGAAAGTTGTTATCAGAGGTACCTTTTCATAAGAGAGGTATTTACTGGATAAAATAATAACTTGGCTTCTTGCCCACCCAGAGACTTGGTTTAATGTTGCAATAGCATTATGCACTGCTTCAGGTGACAAAGATTCCAGCTGACTTGAAGTTAGTCCAACCACAGCATCTGACAGAGATCCAAAGATATCATTCAATGTCTGGTTTTGCATGGCAATATTCAGGAGTTCAGATTTGAGCTAAAGTAAATAAATAAAACAGAAGGAAAATAAAAATCTGGCAAGAACCAATTTTCATTATCACCCAAAACTTTAACTAGAGTTTCTGCAATAGGCATTGGCACCCATTTAGCAACCATTTTCATAAAAATTAAAAAATAGATCCACATTTGTCAAAGGAATATGGAAAGGGAGGAAACAGAATAAGAAAATAAACACTATTAAAAAAACAAAAAATGGGCTTTATTCTTTGCATCATATGATCAAGAAATTTTTCCACGTATTTCTTAGATCCCAGTAATTTTTCACTTTTTCTCTTTCAAAATTCAAGAAGAAAATCCCTCTTCCTCTATTTTCGGATTAGGTTAGGCAAGAAGAACAAGCATTGTACCCACCTTCTGAACCTCAGCCTGGAAACCTCTCAACTGATTGCATTTAATCATTTGATGAAGCAAAGCCTGGGCCACAGCAGCATCCATCTGTTCCACATCATCATAAAAGCAAACCAATAATCCTAGTCTATGTAGAAGAAAATACTTTAGCTAACTTTTGACATGAAAGATGCAGTTCTCAGAAAACAGAAATATAGCATGGCATACCTTCCTTGTGCTCAAAACTTGAGTCATCTCTGTCGGTCACTAGTGCCTTAAACTGCCATCTTTAAAACTCCACATGGCCTGAAACTGGGGTATGAAACATATGCACTGTTCTCTGCATTCAGCTGAACCCTACCCAGATTGCTTGTGCTGTCAAAAATTTAACTTTCCTGGCTCCATTTGTCCATAGCTGGATTTTCCCACCTATTGACTCCACTGCCCTTGGCAGAATTTGGAGTATAATCTGTGCTTTGAAAAGGATGGAAGGCTAAATACTTCCTAGAAGTGGCTTGCTGAGTTCTTATCTGGATTGATGGGATGTTTTGACCTCTAAACCCTGCTTGGATTTCGCAGCAGCTAGAGCATTACATAGTTTCTTTATTGTTTCAGGTTTAAACAAAGCCTGATGTATTTCACATCAAACCTAAGACTGGCCAATGGATGGAGACCTGTCTAGTTCAACACAGGCTAGGAGAACACGTGCTGAGGTTCACTGTGTTAGTTGTGCCAACACAGCAGTTTGCAAGGCAGGGTTGTGAGCCAGGTGTGGAGCTCATTTTTCTGCACAGTACCCATGCTGTAATATTAAAGTCAGCATTTCCATTAACCTCTGTAAAGTGTAACCACAGCCATAGCTGGTGGAGAGAAGCTCTCCTACTGTCAAGGCTAAGCACCTGCTCTAGGTGGCGTTCTGACTGGGGCCTCATTCTGATTTGCTGCCATTACCTGCAGCTCTGCAAAAGAGGACTGAATCCTGCATCACTCTCTCTGGACTCTAAACTCCACAGTCATGGTGATGAATTCATTTGCAGGAAGCCTGTCACTGTAAACAACTAGCTTTTGCTTTCATAATTTACACAGGGCAAGAACATACAAAGCCCAGTTTTCTGGCTACACTCTGTTCTTTAGCAATTCAATGATGAGACATAGGCAGAGTCTAGGCAAGAACGTCCAGATGTGAACTAAATCAACAGCAGACAATGTTGCAGCACTACCACAAACTCAGTAAAATTCTGTAGTGCTGGAAGGCTCAGCTTTTAGTTCATCTAGTCCCTCAACAACAACCTGCTTTGCAATATAACAAAACACTGCTTCAGCAGCCCATCTGAATTCATGGGACATCATCAAACTGACATACAAATCAAAGAAACATCCATAACTGCATTTTTATAACAAATAATTACCTCCTGATGCATTATTGCATAGCCACCAAGAGCTCTTCATCTCCTTTGGGATTAGCAGCAATGAATAATACTACTTCTTAAGAGTGCATTTAAATCATCAGTATTGTTAAAATGAGTAATATAAAATAAGTGTGTTGTAAAAATGGAATATATTAAGGATTATAGAGCATGACATTTCTCTCATCTGTGAGAATGTGGCACCTCTCGTGAGTGGTAAAATAATTTTTCAGATTTCTGACATTGAAATCTAGAGTGTGGGCACAATTCTTCTCTCACTCACATCTCCGACAATCAGCAATACTTCATGGAAGTCAGTGAGTTACACTGTAATAATGACAGGAGCTCAGAGCCATAAAGCACATTCTCCATTAGTTTAAAACTCCAAGGTATTCCCCAAGGAGACTACAAATAACTTCAGACAGCAGTGTCTTGAGACTAAATACATCCATTTATACCACCGTGTAAATGTAAATGCGGAGCACAGCACTTTCTCGCACGTAGCTCACGCTCACTGCATATTTATGAGTAGGAGCAGCTTATTTTGGTTTTTTATTATTGTTAAAGCAAGTTCAGTGCTGATTTGATAGCCCTGAAAATGCAGTTTCCTGCTTATACATGTGGCTCATCTCTACCCTGCAAGACATAGAGAGGAGAGCAGGACAGGCTTTATACCTCTTCGGCTTTGTGACCTCTTTGGTGACACCTATGCCAATTAAAAACCACTTGCAGTCCTGCCGGGCATGAGCTAAGGTTTCCTACTTCAATCCTAACTGTAAGATGATTTCCACAAAACATCTCCGTCTTCTGTGATTCAAACAGCCAAGGCGACTCATGACCCACTATCCCTGTTCATTTTATTGCTGTACTGCACAATGCAATGGAGCTTTGATAGGATAACCAGATACTGCTATAAGTCCTCCTACTAATACTACAGACAACTCTTCGTTGTGGAGCCGGAGACAAAGCATTAGCTAATCAGGCATATCTCCAAAAATTCATAAAGTAGCAATTCTTCATTGTTGCTAAACAGAGTTGGATTTCAGCCTAGATTTTTCTGCTGGAAGGAAAAAGCTATGGCACATCAACAATTTTATCAGCTACTTATTGCTCCTCTTTTTCCTCTTTACTTATTCTCTCATACACTGCCAGAAAAGAAAAAGAAAAGCAGTCTTGCCTGTAGATAGTAGAAGTGTTTCTCATGTCAAATCCTGATGAGTTTATTCTTTCCAGGAAAGCTTGTGCAAGCTCTGGTGTGATATCGTACACTGTGTCCAACTGTTTTGTTGCGTTGTCATAGCTAATGAATAGTCTTATCTGAGCAGTACAAAATCACGTCACAATTATGAAACAGTTAAATCCTATAAAATATATGTTTGACACTCTAAATTAATTGACTCCATTCACGTTAAAGGAAGAAGATAGATTTGGATAATACAGTATTTTTGAAGGCAAAGTTGAGCGAGAGATTCTCTGCCAAACTGTCACATAATTTGAGGGGCTTCCATCACTGGTCCCTATCTTTCTGTAGAAGTCACAGAAGTTTAATACAGATAAATAATTACATATTAATGATAGGCACTTCCAAATTCCCAAAAGACAAGAAGATTTGGTTGACAATGGATTTGGACTAGCTTTATATTTAAGCAATTAAAATATATAAACTTCTTTTTCATGTTTAAGTTTGCGTTTGTGTTCATATTGTTTGTAGCTGACACCATTTGACCATATATCCAACCACTTTTGTTACTTACTTCACTGAGTTTAATTTTCAGAATTTCTTCTAACGGGAGATGGACCATGTATCGTCCCAAAATCCATAAGTTTTCTGCACTGACCCAAGAAGTGGATTCGTTGAACTCTGTTTTGTACAAATAAGTACTCACTACAATGTTAAGACAGTTATTTTTCCAAACATATTGTACCCAGTGTGGTGGTGTTGGTAAAAAATAAAAAAAAAAATCTGCAAATCAGAAAAACCCTTAGCAGAGAGAGTCAGGTTCCCTCCATTAGCTAGATTTTAGCACCACGTTTTTATGATCCCATACATTTTTTAATGAAAATGAAATAGTGTTTCAAATGTCTCAGATGTTCTCATATGAAAATGATTGGTGTTTTATGTTGTTGAAATAGAAAACGGATAAAAGTATGGGATAGGAAAAATTAAACCAATAGAATTAAGTATAGATCAGCATTTTAAAAATTGCTTTCCTAATCAAATATATTATTTAAGAACACCAGGAACACATGATACTTTGTAACATCTTATACATAATATATTATTATTGATGATAACACTTATTTCAGCAATATGCAACAGGGGAGAAAATGAAAAATCATTCATATACCTATATGGAAATGGGTTAGTAAAAAATACAAGATACTGCTTAACAGCTACAAAAATGTCATTCATTTAATAACCTTCCCCCAAGGACAGAAAATTAAACAAAGAACGAAATATCCCTGAGAAAAAAAATATTTATGGACTAGGTGAGTACTCTGAGCCATGCAGTGGTTTCTCCAAGGTGTCACAATGTGGATGGCTCAACATCCAATACCTCTGAACATTCCTTAGCAGCACTGATACTCACAACTCTGTTAAAATAATCAGTGCACTTTGAGGAGTTTTCAGTATCTGAAAAAAAACAGCCTATAAACATCAAAGCTGAAAAATCCCATTTAATTAATGATTTATTTAAAAATAACAATCTAAGGTCCATAGCTGAGACAAGGCGATGCTCCTAGTAGACCTGCCAAGCCTCCATTTTTTTAAGTGATATTACCTCCCATTACCAGGAATATTAAGTGAGTTAAAAGATATGATTTTAAAAGTTAAACAAGAGCTAGCACAATTTAAGGACGTCACCAATCATGGTAGCCGTGATCCCCACAAACTATTTTTTTTTAAATAAGGTAAAAAATTCAAAAGTTACAACCTCCAGTTTTTGCAAGGGCCATCAGCATGCTTCATCTCTAAATACCTCAGCCCTTTTAATATATGAAACATGGTAACTGGCTGAGTGACAAAGAAATTTCTTAAAAGGTTTGACTCCAAGACATAGAAACCACACGTCATCTCCTGCCCACTCAGTGATCCAGCTGCAGTGGCTGTCTGACACAGCAAGGAGATGCAGTATGACGGAAAAGCCCTCCGCGTTTCTGCAGGCACAACAGAGACATGGTGATGAGCTCTCTGTCATCAAAACCGGCAAAAATGCTTGGAAAGTGGCCCCATAAGAACCACAAATATGCGGCTTCTTTCAAGTTACTTCTCTGCTGAGCTTCAGTGAGAAAGATGCTGATTCTGCAGTGGGCTGATCCCTTTCCCAGGAGGTCCCAGGGCTACCCACATTTAACATTAAGAAATCAGACAATCGCAGGACTCTTCTGCAGTCCCATATTCTGTGCTGTGACGCGTGGTGTGCTTAGATGAGCTTTAGACTTGCCAACCCGGATGTTGGTAGCAGTCCAATTGTGCTTGCTCAGGGCTGATAAGGCTCTGCAGCTCATACTACCAGAACTAGCTAGTAACCCATCCACACCTGATGCCTTCAGGAGTGGATTCACCATATCTGCACCGCTTTGCATTTGAAGCGGCAACCAGGAGGTAAGAGAGGCATAGTAGTGCTCAGTCCCTCCTGAGCTGGGTGATCTCTTACAAATGGAGGTTTCACTAACGTTCCAGATACAACCCAAGATGTCTGATGCTCTGGGATTTTCCCAGGACTTCTGATTATCATCAGGCAAGTTCGGTGTCTCTGCTTCCCCAGTAAAGCACTGGCAGTAATACCACCTCATAGCAGCATCATGAACTTCCTCTCTACAACTTAATTAGTAACTCTGATATTTTGAAATGGCAGAAGTCTCAGGAGACAAATTTAGCTCCACTGAAGCAAGTGACCATTTTGCCTTTCATTTCCAGGGGAAGAGGAAGAACATACACATCTGAAAGTCTAAAATGCTCCCACGACAGCGCTGCTGGAATGCTCAGTGAAACCCAAGCACTGGCTCCAGTGCTTCAGTGTCACCGCCACTTTACAGCCCCCTCGTGGAGCCTGTCCTGCCTGCACTGTCCCACCTGTGGCACATCTGTTTTAAGACACATTAACAAGGTAAACAGATGTGATAAAAGGCATAAAAATCTGAATTAATTAACTTTGTTTTTATTTTGTCCCTTTTCTGAACGAGTCAGTGCCACATGTGGTAGAATTTCACAACATCCTGCATTTCTTCTGTATTTCTGAACAGCGCATTGGCTAATGCATCCGGAGACAGATCTATTTTTCTAGTCTGGAGTTCAGAAGTGAGCAACATGCCTGTGCAGAGCACCTGACAACTGTATCCTGTTTCAGTCTTAGAAAAAGGACTGGAGCACAGAGACTTTGTGTGTAGCTCAGTGCAGAAGAAATGAAGAGGAAGCCTCTTTAGAGAACTGTTTGCTATGAAAAACAAATATATTATGCTTACTGTATCCTGGAGCAAAGTTATTTAAGTTACTCTTAAACAGACTTGAGTTAAATTTGGGAAACAAATCAATACAATGGATAGGCCTTTTGCTGACTCTTTTATGATAAGCAAGAAGAAAATACTTTGTACATAGCATACCAGTCATGTTACAGGATTTTTGTAGAATCTGCTTCATCCAGCCATACAGAGCTCTCTGTGTATTTGCTGAGGTTTTGTCATAGAGGTCCTTGAATACTGTTGATCTAAGTGAAACAGGGGCATGTTAGTTCACTAATGAGTTAACTATTTTTTTTAAATGACACGTGGACAAATGTTTTTAGAAACAGCAACACATTAGCAGAAAGCTATATCTGGAAAACAGACTGAGGCCATATAGTAACCTCTTTTTAAAAGTGTATATATAGTCAGCAAATACTACATAGTACTAATTGTGTCTCGTAAATAAATGGCTTACAAGTTTCTGAAAGCATCCTCCAGCAGAATGTCTGGGAAGCTCCCAATGACATCAGGTTGGAGATAGTTCACTGCTGAGACACGCAACATCTGGCTGAGGATATCCACACAGTCCAAAGCACTCAGAACCAGAAAGCATTTATCCAGTGTTACAAGGAACAAGGTCCTGTTTACTCCTGGGCTTTGAAAAATTCTCTCTCTAGTCTTGTCCCAATCAAGAGTAACAGTTCCCACTTCCTGCAAGCAACAAAGGGTTAAAAGAATGACTCTTTAACTACTTCAACATATTGTTCATTTTGAAGCCTGACAGAAAACACTCTACAAAAAATATGGTGCAGTTCTCATGAAAAATAGCTGCAAAATACTGTCTGGTTGCTTTACTTCCAATAATTCCTTTTGGCATTGGCCAGAGACCAGCTTGAATCTTTTGACAAAATGAAAATGAAAACCAGAAAAATAATCCAAATGGCTGAAGTAATAGTGTGTGCTCTCATGAAAGAATTAGTTACTTGGAAAATGAAAGGATATCAGAATTGCATGGGTATTATTTCATACATAATTTAATATGTAGACATCTCTAGACCTTTCCCTATGCAGTATTTCTTGCAGCCATTACTATTAACATCCCTTCCAGAAGAATGGGCAACATCAAAGAACCAAGCCCAGGGAATAAAGTCACCCTGGTCAGGGACGGATTATTAGGTTACTCTGTCTCACAAGTTATGTGTTTAGGACAGCCTGTTCAGAACTGAATAGACCTGGGCCTGGTAATTTGTTGATGCAGTCCTGGAGAAATTTCGTATGTGAGAAGACGAAGTTTACAGTTTATTGAAAGTTTGCTACATTTGACACATTTCCATGAATATTTCAAAATGACATTATCTGGCAAAAACTTTCTTGTTTCCTGACTGCTCTCAAGTTATAGC
>JAVSBS010006062.1:46815-72712 GCA_033124195.1 Coracias cyanogaster
TACAATGTTTGTTCTTGGCAGTCACCAAACGTATCTGGGGAAACGCTCTCCCTGTCTCCCAGATTAACCTCCACCCCTCAGCAGTACCCACGCTGCAGTCCCTTCCTCCTGCCAGGGAAGATGCCAGGTGCTCTCCTATGTCAGCCTGTGATCCCACCCCTGCAGTGGAGATTCCCTCTGCAGGGGTGGTCCTCCCTGGTGGCTCTCACTGACTTTGAGCAAGACTTTTAAGATGGGTCACACAGGGAACACACCACAGAGGCAAGCAAATCATGTTGTGCTGCCTCCCCTCCAAATTGCCTAACAATTTGTTTGCACGCTCCCATAACTAATTAACAAGATAACTCATTTCACCTTCTTTAGTCAGCTTGGCTCTTTCCAGCCACTGAAGAGAAGCAGATACTCCCTGAGAACAACTGACTAGTCTTACCTACCTTAGATGCTCGGTGTAGGAAGGTAAATCATTCTCTGGAGATGCATTTCTCTCCACTGATTATAGAGAAAATCCAGATGACTGACTTGAACTTGGCACCAAATTTTTAGACAACAAGAATTAAATGATGTAAGTACAACCTAAGGAGAGGGTCTCCTGGAATCTAATCCAAACCAGCTAAGTAACTACATAGCATGCACTGCGAGACCCTCCGTCTGGCCCTTTCTCCTTTATCTAAACCACTGACAGCAGCTTTTCCTTTTTCACAAGTGTGAAGTGACTTACAAGATAGTCCTTTCTGCTGTTGAAGAGATACTTCATTGCAGTTTGGAACTGCTGCTGATCAAGCTGTTGAAATTCAGATAGCAGTTGCCGAGGCTGGTATAGAAGGTTCTTCAGGTAACTTTTTATGGACATCTGAAGTACAGAAAAATACGCATAATATACATAGAACTCATACTGTTGTACTAGGAGCATCTTTTACTTCCTCAATATCTCCTCCAAATGAAAGATAAGTGCTTAGTTCCTGTATTGTCTGTGTTGTCAACAACTAGAATAACTATACTCAACACAAAGTGTAACCAAAAATAATCTAAATGTAATTCTAAAAGACAGTAACTTTTAAATCCTATTCTTGGCTTCATGAGCAAATCCTCTCCAGTGAGCCATTTAACAAAAACGTCTCTGTTTATCACTTCATAAAACAAGAGTGATAATGCTTTTCTGTGTCATGCAGCAGAGTTGTGAAAATGAAACTTTGAAAGAGCTCAAAAAAATCAGGTACTGTGTGCATATTATTACTTAAAAAAAGGAAGGAAATGTGCAATTAGATGGGAGGAAAAGTCTGTAACCAGGTTATAAGGCAAAAATACTGTCTCACATCAAACTGCACTACCAGTTAACAATCTCATGCCTGTTTTCAAAATCTAAGGGGAATTATAACATTGGAACAGAAAGCACTGTAAGGATCATTAGCACCAGACTGGAGTAAAATCCCTTCTAATTCCTGACATAATTATTTCAGAATTGGATTGGAACTTGAGTTGAAACTGTTGTCTTTGCTTAGCTTGCGTTGCCACGAACAAATATTAACATCGTTAGGTCCTTGTTGTCTAGGGGGTCCAGGCCTGCGTGCTGCCTCAAACTGTTAGTAAATCTAATCAAATGAGAAGGGGCAGTGTTAGCGTCATCTAGGTTTGGATGAGCTGTGACAGTGAAATGGAGCTTGGGAAAAGGTTCAAGTGCTGTGGAGCTACACGGCTGTGGGCTTTTGGGAATGCCTGAGGCTCAGAGATCGCACATTTGACACTCTCCTTTTCAGAGTGTGTGTGTAGGGAGGGGGGAGAGGGTCAGGTTTTGATTAGCAGGCTACAGCTCCGCTTAAACTAGCTCACAACTAATCATAATGACAAGGCATAATGAACAATGACTTTTTCCTATATCACTTCCACACTGATAATTTACATAAACAGAGCTCAAAGGAGCTCTAAAAGATTGATGTGTTTTGTAGGATGCTCTGGAGCCTCTCATTCCATCAGAAGTAGCGCAAACTACAACCACAGTTAATATCTGGGAGAAACCTGCCATTCTGTGGAGAAACAGCATGCGTATACACTCAATTCAGAAACAATCACTGAGCCTGAAAACTCCTAATTTCTGCTTTCCATTAGAGGAAAAGCAAAAATATCTTCTTTATTATTATTTCTGCCTTGAATACTCCTGCAATCTTAGGGGAAAAAGACAACCAAAAGCTATTTCTATTTCCTACTTGTCTCCTACACTGTAGATCTGTTATCTCTATTATTAACAACTTAGTTTTGGCTACAGAGATAAGCTGCTTTTAAAATTCCTTTTTAAATAAAAATTTTCATGCATTTTCAATGGCACAAACCTGTAGGCTGCTAAGAGTAAACGTAACTTCCTGGGCATGAAAATACGCCATGACTTTTGTAAGCATATCTGCTGTCCAGACATTAGAACTGTAACAGAAAACAGGACCAAAAATGCCAGTAAAATAATGTAACAAGTAAAATAACAGATTACAAGACAAAGCAAGAATAACAAAAACGAACACTGTAACTACACAAGTATTCAGCTTTCTGGCCTAACTAGACTAATAGCCGACCTATTTAATGCAATGAAAAAGGTTCAGTGAGGAACAGAATGAATTAGTTACGGGTTTTTTCATCTAACTCCACAACCACCCCAACGTGCTGCCATTAGTACCAAATCCAGGCATGCGACAAGCTGCCGCGTGGCTGGTTTGGAGTTGCAGGTGTGCTTCCTGGCACCCCGTTATGCCTGTTCCAATCTGCTGGTAGGAAGAAAGCTCACTGACTAATGTCTGCTGCCTTTCTCTCAGCAGAGTCATTAATTTCAGTGTGTCGTCTTTACACAGCTGTTGATTTCCTCAAAATATGTAGGAGTGGAATTGCCTTTGAGGCTTATACTGCTCTTTCAAATTTAGACAAAATTAGCAAATAATTCAAAAGTCGCCAGGAGCTGGAGGAAGTGAGATGGAGCAGGACTGAAGGAGAGGGATGGACAGAAAGCTGGAACTGCACCTACTTTCCTCAAGAAGCCATTCTGAAACATACGAACAAAGTTAATTATCAAAACTTTTGAAAACTGTAGCAGGTATTTATTATCAGGCTCATTCTATGCATGTTTTTTGCTTTATCGTGAAAAATAGCTTTTTCCTTAAGAGGAAATACTCCTCACAGGAGATCTAAATCAAAGTAACAATATGTGCCAATTTCATTCTATCCATAATGTTCCAGTTTCTGTGGAAATGAAACAGATCATATCTGAATGCAAGATACTACTGAAAAAACAAGATGGTGAGAGTAATACATTACCTCTGAAAATTAAGTATATCAAGGAGTGCTGCACATGAAAAACGGAACATAAAAAGTTATGGTGCAATATTGAGTTTTAATTCCTTTTAGAAGCATAAATGGGAACGATTCTGTACATTACCATTTAGATATTTCCCTGTTATTACTTCCTCCTAAGGAAAAAATTATAAATACATGTAATAAATTATTATTTTTAGATCAGAAAATAAAATGTTAGTAGAGAGATAAAATAAAAATACTAACCACAGCTTTGTGTAATAATGGCGGCAAATCTGTAAAAGATTATCCGGTTACTGAAAGCTGATTTAATGTTTTACCATTCAACTGTTATACAAAAATAGATGTATGCAGTGATCATATCTATATATACCCATATATATAATTTGTTAGCATTTAATGCAGTTTTGATTAAATGTATTTACAGAAAAACAGTAAAAATAGAAGACTATTAATAATAAGCAATCTTGAATAGCTCCATGAAGTCAAGAGAGCAGAGAGTATGGTCCCAGTTACTAAACAGGACTGCACCTATTTTACTACACACAGCTTTCTCCATCCACGCAAAGTACATCCCTCATACAAGCGTTCTGGTCTTACCTTCAGAGTTCTGACTGTGTGTAATCTCAGCATGATTCACTGATATCAATAAGAAACATATCTTCAAAAGTCTGGACATTTCTTCTAGTGTCTATTAGAATCAGAAGATATTTGGATTGAAAAGGAAAACAAAAGAAGAGTCAAAGGGCAATATTCACACAAGACTTTCATGGCTATAAATCAGAGACAGCCTAAGCTATGGAGTACAGATAGAGATCAGAAGGATCTACAAGTGCTTGCTCCCAAGTTTTTACTTTAGGTCTTTTTCCAGGATAGAGATATATTTTATGCAAATACAAGTCCACCAAGGGTGCATGTGCAGCCAGATTTATTTCGCTTTTACCAAGTAGCTCTTCTAGTTTTCTTCCTACCAGCATCACTTATTTACTAAGCTACATTCCACCTAAACATGACTTAAATGCAGTTTTGCTAAAGCAAACAAACCCTTTAAAACTCATATAGAATAGAAAAAGAGAGGGATTGAAAAAGGAAATAGTAAAGAAGTTCCAAACAAACCCTAAGCTTTTTCTAGCTTGTTAAGTTGCTTGCACGATTACTGCAGGCAATTCGTGGACCCTCAGTTTGCAGATCTCTGAACTCAAATGGTGGGAGCATTGCCCCAAGTCAGCACAGGGTGCTCCAGGCAGGGGGCTGAAGGAGCGCTCCGCTCCCCAGCTCCCATCACTCTGCAAAAAGGGGGAAAATGTCCTTATGCCCTTAATTTAGAAATATCAAAACTCTAGTCTTTGTACTCACGAGAAGCATACCATCAAATTTTCACCATCAGCTAGGACGCAGTTTTTATGCAAATATGTGTTTTAGTAGCTCTTGCTATCCCTGCTGCCCTATGCTACATGGCATAAAGATCACTGAAAGATAAATCAGCTGGAAGGGCAATGATGGGCTGCCTGGAGCTTTTCACCATGGTGTCACTGATTCTCCTCAGAAAAGACCGACACTTTCACAGCTGTCCTATATGAAATGAATTTGTTGCTTTCAGTCTAGTTCCTGAAGGACAAAGATACACTTTGAAACAATGCAATGGGATGGAAAGGAAGCAGCGAGTGAGGTCTCACTCATACAGGTGGTTCTGCAGCCATATCCTGTCCGCAGCACTGAGGACCATGAGCTGCTTTAACCCACATTGCACCAAGTTTCCCGCAGAGAGGATTTTCTGCCTCTGTACCCTCAGCCTGGCCCTCTGCCCAGCTGTGAGAGTCACCGTCCCCACAGGTAAAACAATTAATTAATCAGAGATATTAGATGATGCCCTGCTCTAGAGTGCAGCTTCTTATGCTAGGATTAGTCCCTGATTTTAACAAATGACATGCAGGGCCCCATTGGCCAACTTCGCTCTGATCCTGAGGTGCCTTTGTTTGGTTTTCTCTCCCTTTCCTTCATTTCTAGGGTTTATCTGCAGCCACACTGAATTTCTGCATTTCTTTTTGTTGCCGTATTTTGATCCGTTCTCCCTTTTTTTTAGTTCTCTGCCACGGCTTGGGTTACAGATCTGAACATTTGATAAATACAAGCACCTTTTTCAGATTGTTTAATCTCACACATCAACAAGGTAGTCTTTCATGAAAACGTCTTTCAACAGCCCCTGGCAATACTTCAGTCTATCACAAAAACTTAATGCTAGTCTTGTAACAGGACTGACTCAAACTGACGGATGATGAAAAATTTGAACGTTAGACTTTAAGAAGCTATTGCCTCTGTCCTGTTCTTGCACACACTGCAACCCTTTTCAGCTGTTCTTTTGGGAGCGGCACAGAACACGTCCCTCATTCAGACCTATCTGGTTTCCTAGACAATGCACTTTCTTGTGTTTGTTTCTGCCTCTGCCCTATTAATTTTGCAGTAAGGTTTAATTACTCTGCATACTTTAAATCATCCCACCAATGTCAATCTTGATTTGTTTATTCCAATTCATTCACTTTGATTAGGGAGTGTATTTTAATTAAAGCATGCTAAACTAATATATAAGGAGATTAAAGCAAAGGAAAGTGATTTTTGTTATCCTAACTCCAGTGGACAATTAGCAGGTGCAGAAAAAGCCTTCAGCAGTTCTTGTCAGTGAAACTAGTCTGTTTGCAGAAGTTCACTGCAGCTTTTAGACAATACTACATCACCTTGTGGGGATCTCTTGCAGATCCCATCCAGCATTTCCGCAGAGATCATTCCTTGTACCACGTCAGCATATGCTGCGATCAGATCTCTGAGATGTCACCCTTGTGAGGGGCTCCCAGACTGCCTTCTCCTCTTGCTCTCTAAACAGTTGCTCTTCCATGTAAAGAAATCCTAGACATTTTATCGCTCACTCCAATGTAGCCACTGCCTTATGTGAAGCTTGATAACCAGAAAGCTAACCTTATAGTCAGAAGTCTTGCTGATAAGCCCTTGCACCACCAGCGCCCACTCTCCCCCTTGCAGCCAGGCTTCAGCACCTCTGTAAAAAAGCAGCGATGGAACCCTCAAGGGGTTCAGGCTGAAAAGAGAGGGCAGTAAGAGGAGGGTGGAAGAGAAGAGAGATGGTGGGTTCTTGGGGAGAGCCAGGACCCCACTGCACCTTACCTGCCTCTGCTATGTGCCTCCTTCCCCGCACTTGCAGTGTGATGAGCTGGGCGGCTCCAGCCAGGGACCCCAGAGCAGGGGGCAGGGACTGGGGCCAGCGCCGCCTGGCAGCCTCAGGTGTCTGCCCAGCAGCACCCAGCCTCCAGCCAGTGGGCAGGGAAAAGTCTCCTCTGCTGGGACGCTCAGTGGGTGAGGGACTCCCACAGCAGGCAAAAAAGGATGCCTCCTCTCCAGAAAGGAGGAGAGCTCAACGAGCTGCCTGTGGGAAACACACAGGGCCAGGCTGGTGCTGCCCAGCACCCTGCTCCCCCCACCTGCCCACCCGAGCATGGGCAGGTCGCCCTGGGCTCCTCAGAGCAGTAAGAACTGACTGTACCTGGGATCACCAGCAAGAGGGGGCTGGGGTTTCGTGAGAAAAGGTGGTTCCAACTTTGTGTGGCAAGTTTCCAACTAAATCATGCCCTCGCACAGCATTTTTTTTCCTGCAATGTAATATATCCAGGGCCACCTTGACAGAACAGATAGTTACTCTCTTGTGCAAAATGCTGCACATCCGTGAGAACACTGAGGTGTGACTTGCACACCTTCACCCATGGCAGGACAGGGACAGAGGAGGGATGAGGCAGGTACACCAATCCCAGAAGTAATGAATTTGAACTTCAGACTTGCACTTGTCGTCTTGCATAACATCTTAAATTATTTCAGGCCACTTAATCAACTACTGGACCCAAGTTCCTTTGCACAGGTTGTGTGAGCAAACAGTAGTTGCACACAAATGCACTCTCAAGGTCTGAAAGAAGTCCCTTCCCTGACGCAATGGTCCACACTGCACCCATTCCTTCAGAAGGAACTCTGATTTTAGAAGTACGGGAGGAGGTACAGTCCCACGGGACTGCTCTGTGCATTCAACAGGACTAAGCAGGTTTTTGACTCTGTTGAACGTGGTCCCATAGAATTTAAACTCACTCTGTTCATAGCTTTTCCCTGTTATTGCTCACATTTCAGTAAGTGTTTTAATTCCCCATCTCAAGTGTAAGAATATGTGTTTAAATAGCGACAACAAAATAGGAAATCATAGGAAAAAAACCCAACCCTATTATTTACATTGCACCTTCTGTGATAGCTTTGAGAGGTCTAGGGACAAACCAAAGTCCTAAAAAGGACTGAAAAATACAAGATGTGAAATGCCTAAATCTCCTGTGTGGTTTTTAACCTGTGGGATTAAAACACTTAAGTACCTTTGAAGAAGTCTGTCTTAATACTTACTTGCTACATGACACTAAATTCATTACACATTAGGAAACATATTTTCCCACTACTAGATGAGTACAAAGGAAGGTAACAATACAAAAATGAGCAGATTCACTCCAAAGCATACATAGCCCATTTTTCCAACAGGAAAATCTGACTGTACTCTGTGCCAAAATTCAACACCACATGCTGAAGTGAGACTACTACTGAGCCTGAAATGCTGTTAAGAAAACGCACCAGTTAAGCCCCCTTGCCTGTTACGACAGATTACTTAATATTTCATGAAGGTGACTGAGAATAAAAAGCAATTAAGTTAGCAAGAGAAATCACTTACCATCAGGCAAAGAAGTCCAAGGTAAACCTAAAAAGCCATGCTGAAGCATCCTACCTGGCGTAAGATCACCACCCTTAAAAACAAAACAAAAACCAAACCACAACACACAACTTTTTTAGAATTCAAAAGCACAAGATCAGTTGGTTCTTACTTCACTTACCAGCTGATACACAAGCTGACGTTTCTCTGCTCTCTCACAACACTTAGATCCCAAGCAATGCAAGACATATGCCTGCCAGTTCTGTACTACTTATGATGCTGCTTGTTGTTGTAGAGGAAGGTTATATCCTAGTTGTCAGAAATGAACCACATTAAACAGAGTTTTTTTAAAACAAGACATGTTAAAATAGATAGCATTTAGTGTTCCTGAAGAAAATAAAATGTCCCAAGCTAGTGAAACCTTCAAAATCAGGTGCCTTTAGCATGATCCTCAGAGACAGTTTGACTCACAAAATTTCGAGACTGCCTGCAAATTTTTTAAGCTGAAAACTTTTGGAAACAATTTGCTTAGAAAGTTTGTTATTAAACCCATCAGTTCAAAGTGCAGTTTTCCCAAGTTCTACCATAAGCCCTTTAGCTGGAAAATGGCATATGCAAAAGCAATGCGGATTTAGGAGGCTTTGAGAGGAACATGAAGGAAACCCAGCTGAAAAGTGATAGTTTTTTGTGGACTGTTACCTCTTTAAACAATACTTAAATGCTGTCTAAATAACTGCAAAGCTGTGTTGCTACCAAGACCTTGATTTTCAACACCCACAGAAGCTGCTGCAGAGAAGTATGGCTATGGCTACAAAAATTAACACAGAAGTTAATGCAAAAAGTCTTCTCAAAAAAAGTTTATTAGCATGATTAAAAACATGTGAAAAATGACAGTAAGAGAGAAAGGAACAGCACGGAAGAATATCCATTTCAACAGTTTATATTCAACAAGGCTTGAACTGAGTGGATAACTTTATTGCCAGATTTCACTTGATTTCTTTAACAATTCACATTGTATCAGTTTCATGATTATTAGGACTATTGCTTTTGTTTGGATCTGATCCCTGTTGCGGATAAGTGTAAAAAAAATATTCCCCATTACTGCTGGATTGCAGAATGAGTTGTTGGTTTAAGAGCTGGTAAAAAAGAAATTCTCAACTGAAGAGTCTGTTTAAAAACCAACCTTTTCCCCCCTAATCACACTACAAAGAAATACATTAGTATTTTGGCCTTTAAATTTCTTACATGGTATTTATTCAGCATGGCAATCCCCGAATTCCCTCCCTTTATGTAATCAAATCAAACTCCTCTTTCAGAGACTGCTTCTTGGGTTCCATTCTGGAGATTTACTTCATACACGCTTACACTGGCTTGAGGACGAAGACGGCGTCATCTAGTACATAGTAGTCATTATACATATCACCTTCACAGAGGTATGGCAGTCTGGTGAAAGCCTCTATGGCAAAACCAGCTTTACTGAAAACTTCTGGCAGGCTATTCACCTGCTCTTCCCAAGTGTGTCCTTTGATTTCCAGAACTTCTGAGGGCTTTTCCCACTTGCCACCTACTGTGAAAACAAAACGGTTTTGTTTAGAATATAAAGAAAGTTTTATTGTGTATTGTATTTTCTTACAGAAAGTATATTATACAGATTATGTTCCATTCCACTCCAAACAGGAGGTTGCCAAGCCACTTGTAGAGTTGTAAGATCAGTTCAAGTTTTTGCCTTCTGTTCAGAAGAAGCTCCTTATGGTTATCTTTTGTTACATTTTCAACTAGCAGTTCCAAGACCGGCTGAGAAGCAACTTCCACCAGTGAGGTTCGTGTTCAGCAGACATGGACAGACTGTTTAAATGAAGGTCTTTCCCAGCATTATAGAATTCTTTCTCTATGACCACCATCTGGCCAAAGATGGCTTCAGGTAATACAGTAAACAGAGCAAGAAGGTTGAAAATTATGATTTGCTGTGAAGCATCCATCAGTAGACCACCACATTCTAATGGATGGCTACAGAATCTTTGCTGCTCCAGTGGTCACCTACTAGCTGCTATGGTAAAGACTGCTTAGGTTCATATAAAGTTAAGAAGCCAAACACTTGCAGCATGCTGGAAAACATGTTGTCATGTGTTGTATCCACTTAATCTGAAGGACTATAGGTACAACTCTCAGAACCTCAAAATTTGAAACTTTTCACTCATTTTCCAAGTAATGCCATCCACAAGTAACAAGTGTTTTCTGGTTTGCTCTGTACCTTTAACTAGTTTGCTAAGCAATAGTAAACACCCTTCAAACAGGAAGTTCTAATTCTTGTGATTCAGTGTGTTCTGCAACTCCAAAGACTTCCTGAGTTCCTCTTCCTCCAAGCAGAATCATTTCCAGAGAGATACAAGAAATGGCTTCTTTCAACAAATTAAAAAACTTGCTAATGCTGGCATTTGACTGGATTCTGTATGCTGCTGGTAAGATGTTTTTTAAGCTTCTTATATTTTCTCATGTAGTAGCAGTTAAACAAGACTGAAAATGCTGTGGTTATGATTTGCAACATAGCTACAAAATAAGAACACTAAAAAGGTTTTGCTGAGAATGAAGCTAACTTCTGCTATCTTCATACAACTTCAAAATTAAACAACTGTTAGCTAATGCTTTTCCTTCCAGAAGTCTGAAATGCTCCTGTAATTTATGATTTCTGAGTCAAATCCTACTGTACTTGCCTGCAAAGAATGCTCCAGCAGCACGGAATCGGTGTGCTGTGCTTGCTTGAGGAGCCCTTCGCAGGTTCAGCAGATAGTATCTACGTGAACTGAAGCCATGGTGTTCTGCTCTCCAAGGCCAGAGCCCCAGAGTAAGGTGGAAAAGAGAAGGGGATCAAATGCAGAAGCACAAGCTACTGCCTTTCACCTCGCAGGGTGCCAGTACACCGATAACTTGTATTAATACAACCTTCAGATTGCTGTAGCTGTTATGGAATGGCTCCAACATTGACCTGACATAGAAGTAGAGTTTCATTTTATTTCCTATAGAAGTCACAGACACTGAATCTGCTTGAATTTGGTCCATGAAACACTCAGTGAGAAAAATGATGAAGGGACGATGCTGGCTGTCCACCATGGACAGGCTTATAAATTGTCAGAAGTAGATTAAGATATGTCTGTTTATTTTTATTCTAATTTGTTATTTTCTAGGAAGTAGAAAAGGATATTCTTAAGATACTACCTTCATTTTCATGGCAATAATCTCAATTCCATTATTTAAATAACAAAGCAATTTATTTGAACAAAGTTAAATACACTTAAACAGTAATTAAATTATGGATTTCAATAAGAACTTAAAAAAAATAATCTCCTAGACCAGTCATATTAAACCTTGTATTTCAGTTCCTTAATTAGAATTCTCTTCTCTGATTAACCTTCCTGTTTTCTCTGCACACATTCTTAAATGTCAGAACTAACAAGCAATATTATTATCCTTAGAAACCCGAAGTCAATATCGGTGATGAAGTGGAAGAATATCTATGAACTATTATGAATTCTAATCAATGTTATGAAATAGCTAAATTATAAATGTCTCCACTTACGACATTTTCACAGCCATCAGGCACTTCTCCAGGGCCAAAGGAGACATTTGCATTATTTTAGATATATGAATCTTTATACTTTTTCAGAAAAACAGAAAGCTGAGCACATTAGCACACAGGTAAACTGTTAAATGAACACATGGGCAAGCTGTAGGAATCATCTCAAAGAAAAGTTTGATGGAGGCAACCTTAAACATTTCAAGTTTGAAACATGGTTGGTTTTCTTCTTTTCCACCCACCTTTTCTCAAATGAGCCAGAAGTAGCTTATTTTCTTTTTAGAAGGTTCCTTGCTTTTTAACTGTCCCTCACATCACCCATTGTTTATTCTCCACAGGTGCTGCAGACACCTGCCAAGTCACTGTAACACAACCCAGATTTCAGGAAGCTGACCATTCCATGCACACTGTGTTACTAACATGTGCTTTTTCTGCCTCTGGATGCTCCTCATCCCAACCTCAGTTTCTATGGTTTCGCTTTTCAACTAATAAACATGAGGATCTGTGTACTCCTGGATGCAGAGATAACCATAAGTACAAAGTACATTCATCATCAGAAAAGAACATTTCACTTGAGATCAGGGATCTGACTGCAGCTGACAATGCTGTTTACATCTGTGGAATAGCATTTTCAAATTCCAATTCATCCCGTTCTAAACAAACAGGAGATGGAACAGTACTAATGATAACAGGTCAGTTGATCATTCCTTCTTAATGAAGCAACTTAAAAGAAATGTATTATCTTTCCTAAATAGTCTATTTACACTTTCAAGAATGGCATTTAATACGGAAAAAACAGCAAAACTGTTAGGAGTAGTATGACTATATTAAAATACTGTTAGTAAACCCATGGAGGCATTCTACAAATTAGTATCGTAACCTTGTTTGCTAATTAGACTCTTCTGTCACATGATGCAAATAACCAGAATTCTACAAAAGAAAGAACTCTGTACTCATGTTATCTAACCATACTCTACATCCTCTTACATAAAGACTTTAGTGGCTATCAGAAAGGAAGTATAAACAGAAAAATGAGAAGTAGAGAAACTGATATTTAGTACATATATGTGCAACAGGGTCTCACAACCAGGGGTTCACTGTGTCAGCTTGAAAAAAGGTTTTAGTTCTGAACCTTTGTATCATTTGCCTTCTAGTTAAGTGATGAGACTTCATTAACTACACTCCAGTTTTACATGCCTAAAATAGTAAAAAACCCACAACCTAGCTGGATTATTTCTTTCCCTACATTCCTTTCTTCCTCTATCTAATTGCATTTCTGAACAAAAGCCTGTAAGCTTTATTCAGATACTGCTTTATGAGAGCAGAAAACTGGATTCTGTTCTCTGTCTACCCCTAAAGGAAGGGTTCATAATCAAAAATAACGCCTCCATTGCTCTTGAAAAACATTCAGGGAACCAAAAGTGATCTCACTAAGGAATTTAGGCTGGAAATGAACTAGGAAATATTGATGGTTATAAGGTTTTTTAATTCCTTAGAGGAAGGGGGCTGGAATGGAGAATCTTAAGAAAATTATATTTAATCAGAAGAACTGTCCTTTATTCCTACACTCACTTTTCATATAGCAGAGAAGCAGCGCAGCAATGGAGAAGCCATCTTCATGATCATCGCCTCATCCTTACTGTTCCTATACAGCACTACTGTGTTCACATTCTTGGTAGTCTGCAAGGTAGGCTCCAAGTCATTTTTCTAATTTTGTTTGTTCTGTAAGTCTAAGCAGTTTTAACATCCCCATAAGGAGAATAAAAAGATATTCCTCAATTCCATAACTTTTATGATTAAGTTTTAAAGATGTGGTTGTTTGAAGTTCATATACTGCACACGCCTGCAAACTCTTGTGTGGCACAGACCTGTACTCTCAGCAGCAACCACAGCTTCTTTTTTAAGTAAAGTGTCTACAAGAAAAGGTATTCTAATGTTAAAATTATCCTGAGAGTGTTAATCAGCAAGTTAAAGATTATCTATCAAGGCACACTGAAAAAGCAAAACTAGAAATTACCATAAATCATCAACTCTCTAGATTAGCTTCCAGTAAAAATAAAATAATTTAAATTTAATGTCAAAGTACTTCTGAGCTGCAGTAATTCAGACTGACTTTACTTGCGTAATGAAATTCTATTCATACATCACACCTATACAGACCTTGGTAAAATTTAAAAATATCAAAGACTTAGAAGAAGTTTTATTCTTATAGGAAACAAACACATTAGAATACACTTGGTTAAAAATTATATAACTACTGGATTTTTTTTAAAATCTAGAATAAAATTTGTGTTTAGCTAAAAACAAACACCCAAAACTGCAACTGGAATCATTATATAATAATGAGACTTTGACATGAGAACATGGGCTTCACAGTCCTAAGTGTTATGATACGGTAAAATGGTTCTTTGCTGTAGTGATCACTGTCTAAGCATGAAGACAGGACAGTCTTCCTGATTTTTGTTTTTCTTTAAACTGGGTAAAGCCTATAGTGGGAAAAATTATCCGAGCCTTCTTCAGGGGAAGAACTAGTATTTGTGGTTTATCTTTTAGAACTGGGTACTTCTTCAGGCACATCCCACTGTACTCAAATCAAAAATACTTGAAACATCTACTATCAGAAGTTCAAAAAGGCATTACGTGCTTGAAAACTTCTCTGATTTTTCCGATTGTATAAGCTAATCTAATGAAATACTTTTATCTACAAACTGTTGGATGCTGTAAAGAGGCAACATTTTTAGCTATTCTGCTACCTCAGCAGTTGGCTGCTAATATTACTTTTCACTTGCTTTTTTCTTACCTTTTGTTTTTTATTTCAATATTTTGTTTTATTATCCCTCCCTCCAGTTAAAACCAAAGCTGCTAAAGAAAAATGGGAAAGAAGACCAAAGAACAGAGAACTGTGTACAGTATCACTTTCTTTTTTTTTTCCCGGTCTTTAAGTATATTAGGCATCAATTTCGTGATTAATTGATAATTCCATTAAAGAGACATTCAGAGCTGTTAAGGCTTCATTTCAGATTTGTACAAAATCAGTTAATGATTTTACATTCAACTAATTTTAACTAATTAGATTATTTTTAATGGATTGGATACAGGATAAAGTCCTGTAAAGGCCATCTCTGAATACACAGCTTCCTTTAGGCTTAATTTAAGTAAATTTTGTTCTAAATTCTTCTGAAAATAACAAGTTTTGTTATTAATTTTTTGTTTGTTTAAATGGTGCACTTGGGTAAGCCCCAATGTATTTAAAATAAGTCTATTATGAACCTCAGTCATCATGTATCCTTGAATAAAAATCAAAAGCAATACATGTAAATATCCATTAAAGAAAGTATATATATTAAGAGATGTAATATTAATGTAATTTAAAACCCTTCTGCCTGCCAAACTATATGCTCTGAAAGTGTTATTTAGTAACATTCCCAAAGACATATACAGGGGAAAAAAATCAGAATTATAAAAGGTAGAAAAATAATCTTCTCCCAACTTCGAATGTAGCACTGACCTAAAATACTTTAAATAATTTGCAGAAAATCAGTAGCGGACGAAAAATTTTTCAAGCAATTGCCCAAGAACTTCAAAAGCAGAGGTATGCTGAACATTGGCAGCAGCCTGTAAGTATCTGTCTACCAATACTGAAATGTATGGGGAAAAAGAGGAACTGACATTTTTTAAGAGTATACCATTTCTATTTCCTCTGGAAATAGACTTTTCTTTCTGAAAGTTGATAAAGGTGTAAAAAAAAAGTACTCTGCAGAAGAGTCCAAGGCATTCTAAATGACCATACAGATATATATATAGATATAGGTAGATATATAGATAGAGAGATATAAATTTTATGACTGTATATACCTTACAGAACATACGAATGTATGTACATTTTAAAATGAAGTTTCCATAAACTCGTATTTTGCCAAGAAAAGGTCTCACCAAGTGGTTCTGGACTGTTCGGTAAAATGCACAGATATTAATAGTTCATTAAAAAAAAAATGTTTCTATTGTAGTTCCTCATGCTCCCTTAGCCCAGGGTAGCCAGGTGACAGAAACATAACAAAACTGTTATAAAAGCTCTACAACATTTTTACAGCTACCTCCCCCTTCTTCAGTTTACAGAGCCTGAACATCACTGGCTAAAGCCACACAACTTATTATCATTCCAAATTTATGACCATATGACAATTATTTTGAATATGCCATGTAAGTTAAAAAAAAAAC
This sequence comes from Coracias cyanogaster, assembly GCA_033124195.1. Lineage (NCBI taxonomy): Eukaryota > Metazoa > Chordata > Aves > Coraciiformes > Coraciidae > Coracias > Coracias cyanogaster. Next base: position 62,631 of record JAVSBS010006062.1, read on the forward strand.
CAACAAACTTTTGAAGTCACATGTATTTGTATTTGCAAGCAAAGAGAAAGGCTTGAAAAACATTGCCTCTCCTGAGAAACGGTACAAATTCTTTCCTATGCTGAGCACTGTCTGCACCACTTCAGAGATGCAAGGAGGAACCAAAAGAATCATAGAACAAAGTCAAATGCTTCTCCTCTATACATTTTTACTTCATTTACTTCCACACAGTCCCAATTGTTTTCCTGTTACTACCCCTTTAAAGACTTTGAGTCTCTGCTGTCATGACCTGGTCCTTGGTTTGAGCATCAGATATGAACACAGTGAAAACAGGGATACGTTTTACTGCCTCTGTGCTCCCTGGAGACTGGGAAAAGCCAAAAGGAAAAGAAATATGTTTTGAATCCTGTAGATGGCACATGAACAAAAGCAACTGGATAAGTGGGTAGGAAGGAATTTAATAGAACAGTAAAGGGATGGAGTTTGCCTCAAAAAGGAAATTCTGCCTTTATAAAACAACAATGAAGTTCACATGAGTAATGAAATACTTCTACATTTTTCCCCTAGGCTGATGTGGAAGATGACACTCTTTATCAGAACAGATGAGCACGTGCGGCAGTTCAGATTTGTTCAATACTTCTCATGCAAGCCAAGGGGCAGATGAAGAAGTTAAGCTTCTTCACAGACTTCCTCTGCTTTAAAGGGAGGGGAAAACCTTGCAAGGTAGTGCTCTTCAAGAGTATTTTCTAAACAGGTCACCAAAACTAAAGACATTGTACATTACATCTACATTAGATATTACTTCCTTTTTCCATTCTGCGAGAATAAGAACCATGGGAAAAGACTTCATCTTTCATACTGTAACTGCTAATGCTTGATATAACTTCCTTTTCCACTTTAATGCTACGTCTTTTTTTCTTTTTACATAAATTTATGTGTGTTCCTTTTACATGAATTAAGCCTTTGTGAAAGATGTATAAGTGAGAGCAACAGAAAATAAACGTTTCATAGATAAAATTCTGCTTTTACTCATGTTAATGTGATAGATTATCAATGTAACAGATACATAGATCAACAGTTAGCCTTAAAAGCTTAGAGCAAACTCTGTGTATTCTGTAGACAGGTAAATGGAAAAAACAGACAATATAAATACATGTACGATCACGGTAAAGCCCATTTGGGATGGGGGCATCTTCCTAGCTTATTTAGGAAAGGAAAGTAGTGGTCATAGGGACAAGGTTGCTCCTGCAATATTAAAATTCATTTACTAGACAGACAACCGCCATCTTCCAGTCCTAACATCCAAAGTCAGGATTACCTGGAGCACCATGTTTTGCCTTTACGTGCCTGTTCAATGCAGATACAAGCATGAACATAGAAGTACACCACCTAGTCAAGATAGTATACCTTTTCTTTTTTTAAGTACTTTTTTTTATAGCAGTTACTACCTACCAATCTACAAAACCATCACTTTTGCAAGAGATCTGTTAGTATCAGGCATTCTCCCTATGAAAGAACAGCTGCATCTTTTATCATCATTTAAAGCAAGCAAGGCTGCATTTCTCACTTGAGTGAGATGAGAGCTGACACCTGAGACAAAGCAAGGAGCCATCTAGCACATCACTGTGTTTCCAGCTCAATTGAGTAACAAGTATTTCAGAAAGATGGAAAACACACTTTTATCTTCTTATCTCTGTCAATCAATCACATGGACATTAATGTGTTCAACAAGAAAATCTCACAATCCCAGCCTGCTAGTGCTTACTATTTCTGAAGTATGGCATCTCTGACATTTTTATTTTAGAGAAACATAAACCAGGCTAGTCATATATTATCTAATAATATCTTTATACAAATATGATGTCTATATTAGGAAATACAAGGGATTTTTATATGACCCTATGGGGTCCCTATTAAAAATATAGTTTTAATAATACATGTACTTATGTGACTTGCCTAATACCTTACAATTCATCCAGCTTACCTGTCAAATTTAGACATGTGCAGTGAGTGCATTACTTGTTGTTCCGTATCTTGAAAATAAACTCAAAAGGCCTAGAAAGAATTTATGATTAAAGCTACTTTGGACTCTAGGTGTCACTGTAATTCCAGAAACAGTAAACACAGGAATGTATTTTACCTCCTCCTCCACCTTGCTTTGTTCTCTTAAAACAGGTTTTATGTTATTCACATACACAGTTTCCACAATTACCTACCCATTACATGCAATAATCCAAATAGTTCATTTTGAATAAAATAATTTCTCCATTTCTAGAAATGGATTTATACATTGATCAAACACCTTACCTGTCTCATACTCTTCTCCATTTGTTCCCACCCTCTAAAAATCAAAAGTTCCTCTAGGCGGGTCCAAACTGTTTTTAGTTAGCTGCTACAAGATGTTACTTGAGCCATGATGAAATGTTCTACCTCTTTGAATGTTCCAAGTATATATTTTTTGTTAAATATAAAACATATGTACATATCTAACACTTCTAAAAATGCATCATCTTGTAGAACAGCTGAATGAAAATACTGAAATTCTAAAATCATTTTGTACATCATGAAGATGGTTTGGCAATTCACTGTCTATTTCTTTAAACTACAGTTAAACAGATCTTAAGTGGGAAAGCTTCAGTGGAATTATAGTAACTTTGTGTGTGCTAACTTGCACTGTCTAGAGAAGTTTATATGGGCCCATATCCATGATAGTCGTAAACAAACAATGTTTTAAAGTTTCAGAACATATTAAGGAAACAAAACTGCCTTGTGCAAATTGACTAATCTGCTACAAGTCACCAACACAAACAGAATGTTTGGTTTACCAGACATCTTACAACAGATTTCAACTTTCAAGAAGCAGGAATGCCCGAGTTCAACAGTCACAGAACAGGTTCCCTGTCCCTTGGGATTTATAAATTTAACACTCTATTCTCCTCCCAGTGTAGTGTAGCAGATTAATGAAGAAGGCTGTAAGCGGACTTAGAGTAGTTTCTTCCGTAATTTATCTACCTCCTGTTGAGTCAGGAGGTTGCATGTGGTTATCCAACAACATGTGGAAAAGTGGATGCTCGGTGCAACAGCAATTGCAAGACACAATGGCACAGAGTTTTGAAGGCACACAAACAAAAAAGCCACCCCCCAAAAATTTCTCAATTTCTGCTTCTAAAAAGCTAATGACGGACTAGAAAGACACTGCTGTTATTCAGAATTTTAAAGAATTTTTAGAAGAGGAAGCCACATTGTTCCACAGAATAGGAACAATAAGTTGTAACCAAATATGCTTAAAATACTGTACAGGTGCGCAAGTCAACCCCCCACCTTATTTAAAACACAGCACTTTTCTGAATAGTTACAAAATTATATGCTCAATTACTGTATTTTAAGCAATCCTTCATCTGATGGCATTATATTTTATACTTAAAACTTTGTCCCACCCCTAAATACCACTGGCATATAAAAAGAGGAACGCTGATTCAGTGTGACTCCCAGAATGGCAAGGTTGTTTGATCTGTATTTTGTGGGTATACAGGCTTTCCACAGACAAGTCTTAATACTCAGGAGAGCCAGTGTCCAAACAATGACTAATGAACACCAGCCTTCTGGAATTCAAACTACCCTGAGAGCCTCTACCTGAATTCACAATTATAGGGACGTAAAAAAGAGTTTCTAGTCTCTTTTGACATTTAGTCAGAAGAACAGATTCATTCTAATATTTCTCATGCATTTCTTTAAAATGCAACTAAGGAAAATAATGGAGTTTTGGCACTGAATTTTTTTTTTTTTATTCCAGTTACCAACAGTGGTTGATAACTTGTATTAGTAGGGGTCTATACCATACTTTGAGAGCTCATGTTGGAAAATGAACATTATATCCCTATGAATTTTTAGGTGCCGTTCATCTGGAACACTTGAAACAGTGGTAAACACCTGAACTGCTCTTTTCAGCATTACAGACAGTTCTGATGGCTTTGCTCAACTGGGGTTACCTATATGACAGCAGCAGAGGGCCCTAATCAGAGACCAGTTTTCCCGTGTTGCTCCAACTCAGCTCAAATGTGCGGATCTGCAGAACAGGATACGCGACTTCAACATTTGACCTTTTTGGTGGTGCCAACACCACATGTTGGGGAACTAAAAAACCAGCTTACATCATGTGGCCTACTTATCTATGATTTCATACTTCTGAACATGCACCATAGAAGTTATTTGTAAAAATGAAATACAAACATGCCAATTATTTATTAAACATTACTATAACCTACAAACATTTTCTTTATCTGCCTCAATAGGTATTAATCTCTGTACTTACCATTTTCCACGTACGGGTGAAATGGCAGAACTAATGCAAGAATGACTCTGCCTCTAGTTGGCTCCAGAACACTTCTAATATCTTTTAATACAGTCAGTGGTTGATCACAGCGATCCAGTAAATTCAAACAGCTGATAACATCATACTGAAATCCTGTGTTTTGCCATTCATTTATACCAAGCACCCTACAAAGGGAGAGAGAAAGAGATGCAGCCTGTTAAACGAACACAGGCTGAATTCAGAGAGAACCACTAGAAGACAAAACCTCCCTGTGGATGTCTTGGTAGTGCAGGTAAGGTCAGCCACTGAGGCAATAAGAAGAGACAGTCATGATCCTTCTGGTCTTTTGGAAAATAAAACTAAATTAACAATGGGCACGGCTATATATGCAGCCATACAAACTTTTATACTGCCTTGTAATCATCAGGCAATAAATGAGACAAGAAAGAAAACCCCAGGTATTAAAAAAAAAAAGTGGTCTTAGAATAAAACTGAAGATACTTCTCAAGGAACTACAAAGCTGAAATATGATTAACAGCTTACTGCATTCTATTTGCCAATTTACCAGTGTGCAAACTCATACTGCAAAGTAACTACTACGCTTCCACTCAAAGACAGGTGAAGAAAAAAAATGCAAGAGAAAATGAAGTTCCTTCATTCTCTGTGTTGAAGTCTAGGCATATACTGCCTGAATCACTAACCATTACTCAACACGACTGGATCTTCTCCCTGTAAGAACCTCCAGGAGCTGTGATGAGTGCATGAACAAAGTTCTGAAAGCACTGAGGTTTTTGTTACTAAATATTATTCAACCTTAACAAGCAGGAGCTAAATATAGCAAGAATAAAAGAATCTTGACACAATTTTCTATACTGTGGGATTAGACAGACCAGATTAGCAAGGTATCCCTATTACAAGGATCCAGTTTGCTTTCTCTGCAGTACCTGTGTCTTCCTCATGCAATTCTGGAGTGCTCAGTTAGACTGCTCATCTGAATTTCACCTTCCTGACTCCCTTCATCAAAGCAATTTACACAAGCTATGAAGAAAAAGGATTTCTTCGGTTGAGACTTCTTGGACAAATTGGTTGTTTCCTGTTTTGTCTTAACTGGTAACAGGGAATATCCACATAAAAGCATTGATAAGAGGGAACACCAGATGTGTTTATTTTCATGCTTTTGTACAGGTTAACCTTTTCCAGAATGATCAAACAATAGAGGAATTCATTGAAAATACTGATATTTAATATTAAATTAAATATTACAAATTGATTACTTTGCTGTAATGTCTGATATAAAGTATATTGGAATTATTCCGTACAATACCTGTATTTCTTCTTCTGAAGCTGCCATATCATAGTTTCAGACAATTCAGTGGCATAGATTTCTTCAAAGTGAGGACTCATGACTTTAGTGACTTCTCCATCCCCAGCCCCTAAATCCAGAAGTCGGTGGGATTTCCATTCTGGATTTATTTTAAGCAGTCTTTGAAATTGTTCTGGGGAAAACACAAACATTGAACCCCTTCCCAGCAGCCTGAAATGTAAAAATGAGAAATGACCCATTTTGTACAAACTAACAGGAAGGACAATGAAGTAATTTAAAATGTGCTTTGGCAGCAACCAGTCACACATAATAGCAGATGAGGTCACTGCTCAGATAAATTGTAGATCCAGTTCAACGTGCCTTGCACTTGTCAGAGATCAAACACAGCCACATGTGGTTACAGCGGTTAAGACTTCAGGAGGAATCTGATTAGGTAAGGAAGAGCTCATGGGGTGCAGCTCAAGAAAATGATTACATAGAAAAAAAGGTGTGGGGGGAGAAGAGAAAGAGAGGGAAACAAAGACTGAACCTTATTTGTCACATTTGCGGATCTGAATCTCTGCCACCTACCTTAAAAAAAAAAAAAAAGAGAGATGAAATAGCAAAGGAAATAAAATGGCTGCAGCCACAGAAGTCTGCACAATGAATGAGGAATAGGATGTGGAACTACAAGGGAAGCCAGGGAACAGATTTAAAGAAAGAATGGGAGTAACACTGCTAGAGTGACAAAAGAGAAAGATTTTTTAAATTGTGTGTTACAATGGCTTCTGCAGATCCTGCATTCAACATGAAGAGCTGTGGAATAGAAAATAGGCAACTCATTAAGGAATTGGGTAGAGGTGACAGTTGGATTCCTTATGGATCAAGTCAATGACATACCCACCCATAACTGTTTGAAGACCACAAAGCAGCAGATTTCAGCTGTTCTAGCAGAATTCAGAAGATTAAAGAGTTATGAGAACAGGAAGAGGAAAAAGAACTGGTCAGTAACAGACTGAAGGCAGATAAATGCTATTCTTTAACGCTGGATCGCAGGATAAACTTAAAAGATATCTGTTCATTGTCTTTATGTTTAAGGGGGAAAAAGGTAAACAAAGATGAAAAGAATAAAAAAAAAAAGTGAAAAGGAGGTCGCCCCAGGAAATACTGGCTGTTCTAAAACCCAAAGAAACAAAAAGGATAGAGTATACAAAGTCATACAGAAGAAATGGGATATTAAATGTATAAAACCAAACAGAATACAGCCAATTTAAGTCAAGGCCCCTTGCAGCCCACTTGTGTCAGCCCACACTGTATAATTGGCTCATAGCTGTTACTCCTAATGGCACTATGAGGTGTTATTCAAAGCACTGGAGAGCCTTTGAAAAAAAATGGAAAAGAAAGGAAGAAGAGGAGACCAAAGGAACCTTTATAAAAAGCTACATATAACTAAGAACACCCTAGGGAAGCTCATAAAGTAATCTAGTTAGAAAATCAAGAAAAAGATTATTTTTCTAGCCTTAGTAGACAGCTACTATCCTTATATCAGACCATGCAGAAGTACATAGTAGGTGCAGAGGTGGGAATGGTGGAGAAATCAGGTGAATGTGACAAAATGCGTTCCTCACAAGGTCAAAATTTATAAGCTGTTAAACATACATCTGAATGGGGTAATGTGAGCAGAAAGAGGCACCAATATTTTTTGAAAAAATACCTAAGCACCCACAAACAGTTGAACTCCCCTGCAGCCACAGAAGAGATTGATGCAACAGGACTGGGACAACATTGTGTTAGAAACTTCTTTTCTCCTGCCTCCCTGATGTTTCAGCAAACGTGCTACATCAGAAGTTACCTGTTCAAGTACAGCTTATACACAAATTGAAGTGAAATTAAGTTTTACAGAATAAGAGAAAGGACAGCATTCTGTTCAACATTAGTGTTACCAGACACCACTCCACCAACTTTTGCACCGTTTAAAAATCTGCCTAGGTTTGCAATAGGTGTGCACACACTCGCTAATAGAACGAGTTTTAGATTCAATACAGAACTGACCGGATACAGCCACCCTCAACAAGGACAATAACAACAGTAACTGATACAGATATGGCAGCAGGTAAAGGGCAAGGCTGGGGAGGAGAAAGCAGAGGGAAGAATGACACCTAGTCTAACACAAAGGAACACCCTCTTATTCAGAAGGAAATTAATACAAGTAATGGTTCTAAAATATAATTAGAGTCCTCCAACTGTCTCTTATTAATTGCAGTTACCTCCTCTGACCCCCCATGTTGTAAAGGGTGCTCTTCAATTAAGAGGGCTGGTGTGAAGAGCACAGTAGGGCATTTCAGATCTGTTAAGACTTGCAAAGGGAAAACGACAAATTTAAGAAAAGCTGACATGTCAAGGGGTAGGGCTGAACACTTGAAAACTCTAAATCCAAACTGTATTTAGTTTACCTAAGACTGACTTTTCACTTACCCATTGATAGATGTTCTAGACATAAAGAGGCTAAAAATTGAGGACACAAAAGAGTGATAGAGCTGGATAAACAGCCAGCCTGATTTCTCAATGCTGTTGTTTAAGAAGATCTGTGTTCCTTGGTCAAGGTAACTCTGGACAAAAATAGGCTGAAGGGATTCAGACAGCTGTTCTGTGTTGCAGACATACCACTAGAAAAAGAGATAAAGGATCATTAGAAAGCTCAGCAATATAAAACCACAATTAGTCAAAACAAATTGAATACATGGAAGGCTATTATAAATTACTGTAAATATAAAAACGTCGTTTTTCCTACAGACTTTTCAACAACCTTCAGGATTAATTTAACTTAGATTTGAATTGTAAGGAAGCGAAGACCTACTACTTGCTAAGAAATAATGCTTTTAAATTGTCTTAACCACTATCCTGTACTTTGAAAAATTCTAGAAAGTAAATTCTCTAGAAAGCAAACAAAGGTCCCCTATGGAACAGCGCCAAGCTGATAAAATAGTATGAAATGGGAAAACATTGGTTTCTATCCTCCAACTCATTCTCAACTTTTCCCTAGGCATCCTCTCTAAAGAAATTAGGAAGTACATTTGCAGGATTTTTCCAGAACAGGAGATAAAGAATCCAATCAATAACTTAGATCACAGCTTGTCTGTCTTACAGCATTGCTGGACTGTATTTCTTCACTTACTAGTATTGGCAAGCAGGTCTCCAAGCCTTTCAAAACAATAATGTCTATGCAGCTGCCTTCCAGCCTCTCTACTGAGCAAAGGAGCAGGTTCCCACATCCAGGAAGTCATCAGTATTAGCTGAAAGGCAGTTCTACACTTTTATATTGATAAAACCTAAGGCCCAAGCTAGAATAGGCCAATGCTTCCCTCTGCCTTGTGTTACCACCCTTATACACCAAACTAACTCTGATATGCAAGCTACTGTTCAATTAAATGTGAAGAAAAAGAACACTAATTTTCAATGTCAAATCTAGCTGCAAAAGTCATAAACCATACAATAACCTAGTATTCTACCATCCACATGTAAGGCATATCTGAACTTCTTTAATACTTGCTTTACATTACTTTAAATGCAAAAAGCTTGTGCAAAACAAGCCAAACCTACAGAAATTCTGAAATTTTAGGACCCTCATGGCCACCTTCTGCACCTCCAGCAAACGCCTCTAATGGTGTAGCATTCTGGAATGCCAGCACTGATAATAAAATTCAAAAGGTTGCTCAGTGGTAGGTTGCAATGCCAAGCTAAAAACCCCCTCCACTCAATATGGAGAAGTTAAAAAAAAAATTAAATTTAATTAAGAATGTAGCTTTTATTTTTCACTCTCTATGCTTACGTAGAGTTATTGTCAGGCCTTCTCACAGAATCTCTAATGCCATTGTGTCTGTTTTCTAATATCAAGAATTATTTCCCACAGCTAACATGCTTTTATCTCTCCCTTAAATCTTGCAATAATGTTCCTTAATCTGGCTGCGTATGTTTGTTGTGCAGATAGGGAGTTATAAGTATCATAAAGAGAAATTGAGAGTTTCAACAGAATCTTGTAAAAATGCACACAGAAGGACAGCAAAGAGTCAGCTGGGGCAACTCCCCCATGATTTAATACCTAAGACTGTGTCTATAGGCATACTATGCAAAAAGTATGCTCACATCACAGTCCCTTCGCATTTGTTGTCCCTTGCTGGGAGAGGAAACAGTCACTTAACATGTTTACATGCTGTTCAGCACAACAGGTCTTCCAGTCACGACTGTAATACAAATTATAATGGGACAGGATTCTTATTCCAGTGTCCTGCTGCTTCAGAACAGTGCCAGCAAGTAGAGGAAAGCAGACAGCTGCATCGAGGTCACTATGCCAGATTCATAAAGAGGGGCTCCATCAAACACTGACCAAAAGTAGCAAGGGATGTAGGGATGTCAAGACCCTTTGGCCAAGGAGCAATATACCTGCTCAGGTTTTCTGTGAAAACCGCTTGAGTAATGGGTACATTTCCG
>JAVSBS010006065.1:0-10643 GCA_033124195.1 Coracias cyanogaster
TCCTTTTTCGTTTTCTTTTTTTTTTTTTTTTTTTCTTTTCCGGAGAGTTCCCAGCTGGCAACAGCTCTCTCTACCTTCCACAAAACTTGAAAGGCTGATGTCCCTTGCAGGAAATGAATGAGTCGATAACATCTGACACCAGTGACCAGTCCAGTGACCCCAGCCTTAATTCCACTAATACTGGAGGCCTGAAAATCTCAGTAAAGACCCTTTGCAAATCCCCCCCTCCATTTTACAAAATCTGCATTTATTTTGCAATGTAAGAAATTCTTTACAATAAATACCTTTACATTCATGTATTCGGGTGTGTTTTTTTTCTAGTCTTTCATTTATTCATCGAAGAACATATTATACTGAATGGTTTTTTAACTGAAATTTGCTAACGACATTTTATCCATTTAATGAACTCAATAACTCGTTTGTGTCCGTTTAACCAATATTGTAGCCTCCGAGGAATTGTTATGCCAGATGTCGGTAAAATAAATAAATCTGAAAATAAAAAAAAAAAAAAACTTTTAAAACGGTATTAAACAGAATACTTTCTGTCTTTTTTAAAGGAGGGGCAGCAAAAGCTCGCATTTTATAAATGTGCCGTTCTGCTACAAGAAATGTAGTCTTGGGCACTTCAAATAAGTGGTGTAAGCTTTTTTCTTTTTTTTTTTTCTTCCACTACCCTTAAATTCTTGTTCATAGCTGGGTTTTCACGTGTGTTAAAATCTCGTACATTTATTGTATACTAGCTATCGTCCCGGTCATCAGACCCAAGCATATAAAATTACCGGTGATTTAATATTGTAAAATAATCGCCATCGTAAGGGGGGAAGGGAGGTTACAGCAAAAAGCAGTGGTATGTTGCACGAACGCGTAAGGCAGGTCAGTGTAGGAAGTCGACCTCCACTGTTGAAATAACCTATAGGAAATTTACGGTTGAAGACTGCAAAGGAATTTCAGGATTTAAAGCTTCTGCTCCACTTGCCAGGCTGCTTGGGTTTATAGCCTTTTGCCCACCCTCGCTTCTTTCTAGCAAGCGATCACACCGAGCAGGTCGGTGTTTCACACAGAAACGAGGCACCAGGAGGGGAATTGACGCTTCCCTGAAAGGCTACAAAAGGAGTAAACAGGCCCGTCGGGGCAAAGGCGTCCCCCTTAATGGGGCAGACTGATCGACGCCACTTCCCAAACAACAGCAAGTGCTTTGCAAATGCACAAACCCCTGGCATTCAGGTTCCGCACGGATCGGTTGGTTGCCTTGGCTTGTTTGCGTGTGTCCTTGGGATAAGAGAGGATGCTGGGGGGGAGGGAGGGGGAAAGAGGAAGAGGTTTTAATAAGAAAGTAATTGAGCCCAGGTTTTAACAAGGTATAGGCAACGTTTAAAGGTTACACAATACTGGATGTAAAGTGAGGTTCTAGCCGAGTAGGTGGCGGCGAGGACAGAAGAGGCAAAATCCGGTGGTTTTATACCTTCATCTGTACCTTTGCACTGGAGACGGGACAGCTGGAAAACAAAACGGCATCTCACCTAACCGGGGAGCGCGGGGGGCTGCTTTTGGAAGAGGGGCTCGGCAGCAGCAGCGGCCGGCGAGCAGGCCGGTACCTGCGGGCGCGCCTCGGTGCAGGGCTGCGCCCAGGCTGCCGCCCAGCCCGCCGCGCAGCACACGCTGCTCCCGAGTCGGATCCCCGCTCCCGCTGGCAGAGAAGACTTAAAACAGCAGTCCTCGGTCAGCGCTATTCCTCCCCTCTTTGTCTTCCTCCTCCGGCTTTTTTTTTTTTTTTTTTCCCCTCCGCCTTCCTCCTCTCCAGCAAATCCTTTTCTCTGTCAGTCGTCGTCCTCCTCCTTCTTCTTCTCCTCCTCCTCCTCCTCCTCCTTCTTCTTCTTCTCCTCCTCCTCATCCTCCCCCCCCTCCCTCTCCCTCTTCCCCCACGCTCCTGGGGAACAATCGCTGCTGATTGAGGTTCACTCCAATACCAGGCTTGGAAACTGGGCTCTTATTTAGGAAGTCATTAATCACATCCCCTCCCCCGGAAAGAGATGGCGGAGAAACCTGTGAAGTACAATTCCTCGCCCCATCCCCCTCCAGAAATGTTTTGAAACGCTAAACCTCCGCGCCTTTCTGGGCCATATTAAGGTGATATCGCGTTTCCGGCGCGCTTTTAGTTTGAATGCGAAATGAGTAACGTGCAGCGAAGGGACGAGCCGCGGCACACGCCTGCACACACACGTAACATACATGCACACACGCACACGTAACACACACGCGTAGTGAGAGGCAGAGCCCCCCTCCCCCGGGGGGGCTTTGGGCGGCTTTTCCTCAGGTGGAAGCGGCGATCCGGCTTTACATCTGCCCGTATTTTCGCGCAGACGGCGGCACAGATGCCTCCCAACATACCTAGCGCATGGCTCTACACGTGTGTGGAACCGCCTCTGGGAGCATCTTGCATTAGGGTGTGCAGGCGGACCCCACCTAGAGCGGCCGCGGGTACCCTGCTCATCCCGTCCCATCCCATCCCATCCCATCCCATCCCATCCCATCCCATCCCATCCGCCCGCCTCGGCGTATATTCCTTGTTCTCTGGGCTCTATCTAGAAACACAGGGATCTCTTCCTACGTTATGTGTGCACGCACGGGAGTGCAGAAACCCCAGAATAATACGTCATCTCGGTTTCCCGTAAAGAAGCGTGCAGATTAGCTGTCGAGAAAAAAAAAAAAAAAAAAAAAAAAGGAGGGAAATTAAAAAAAAAAAATTAAAAGGACGTGTTGGCAATTTCTTGTTCATTCATAAATTATTTTGGTGTGTCAGCCTAGTTGCAATGGCGATTGGCTGCTCCTGCCTCCTGCCAACCCCTTAAGGATCCGATGTGAAATTAGTAGCAAGAAAGCATGTAATTGAGCAAGTCACGTGTGCGCAGGGGGCCAGAAACGGAGCGAGAGAGACGGGGAAAAACCAAAAGAGGGAAAGCACATTAGACCATGCGAGCTAAATTTGCGATCGTTCAAAATCAGGATGTTAGATTAATGCAGAAGACCACTTCGATCCGCAGGGAAAGTTTTCATCTCACGAGTTTGGAGCAGAGGGCCCGTGGGGCAACATGGCCGAAGGTTAATTTTCTTTTTCTATTGTTTTACTATGATTTTCGCTGGCTCGCTCTCTCCCCCCCCTCTCCCCCCAGCTCTCCCCACCCCCCTTTCCCCCCAGCTCTGCATTACCCTTCTGTAGCGACTCGCGCAAGGGGCTTTCTCCAGCCCCATTGTTACCCAGCTCAGAAACTGTTCCGTACCGCCCACACCGATTCACAACTTGAAAAGCTTTCAGGGGGCTATTGTTTGAATTGTTCCTGTTTGATTAAGCCCGGTTGCAGCGGTGGGATGAGAAAACGGCCGTACACCTGTCCCAACTTTAATCGAAAGTTCATTCCAAGGAGGGATGGGTACACGGTGGAAAATAGTGGTTTCGGCGCGGCATGTGCAATAGCCAGTTGTGCAATCTACCCAATTTTGCTTATTCTCTCCCCTCCACCCCTCCTCGGCCAGCCTTCCCACCCCCCCCTCGCTCCCACCTCCCCCCCCCCGGTCCTGCGCCTTGCGAGGAGAGACTAATTGGGCTGAGAATTTCTGTTGGGAAATGGGATCGGTCTTAAACCAGCAATATTCAAGTAAAGTATCGCGTTCCGCGCGGTAATGTGGCTGAAAGATGGAGTTAAATGGAAAAATATACGTATGTACAGAAACGTGGGCTGCCCTGGGCAAAGAGAGAGGGAGAGCCTCCGTACGCAGTGTTTCCTCTCTGTAACCTCCGGTGATTTTAATTTCTTACGTATTTTGGGGAGGAGGATTTTAATTTGAGGATTTAGGGGGAAAAGAAAAAAAAAAAAAAGCCTTTTTCACCGTTTGCTTTTTAAAATTTTCGTTCGTTCGCCTTTCCCCCCCGCCCCCGTTTCTTCTGTAGTAAGTCCCTTTATACAGTGGCAAAAGGATGTTACCAGAATTTAACTCTTTGCTTTGCATCTTGTCCCCCCCTTCCTTCTTTTTCTCCCCCCTTTCCCCCCCTCTCCCCCCGCCTTTCCCTCTTCCTCAGCAGGGGCGAGTAAAGGTGGAGACGAGCCCGGGAAGTTGCCGGAGCAGGAAGAAGAGGAGGAATCCCCGGTTTTGCACGGAACCGGCCATTGCAAATGGTTCAATGTAAGAATGGGATTCGGGTTTATCTCCATGAGCAACCGAGAGGGAAGCCCCTTGGAGTCTCCAGTTGATGTCTTTGTACACCAAGTAAGACCCGTTTTTTTGTCTTCTATCTCAGCCTGCCACATTTGGTTGAGCTCAGTGGGACTCTGGTTTCATGGGAAGAGAAGGAACCGATTTGTTCCTAGGTGTTTAGGTACATCTGTAATTAAGAAGTTGCCTTAGGTAGCGGTTTTGTTGGCAGCGTACAAATTGAGTAAATAAGGCCGTTAGATTGTGCGCAGTCCCTGTGGCTGGAGAGTTGTGCAAAGGGACGATTTTGTTCTTTCGTGCCTTCCTCCTCGGTTAGAAACTTCTTCCGTGCTTTTTATTTATTTTCAAATGCCACACTTTTTAACAAGGTTTATCATTTGTTACTAGACTGATCAGGAGCAGAATGTGCCTTTCCTTGGAAACTGATTAAAATTAAGTTTGGAAAAGAGTAAAGAAACGTCGGCTTGAATACAATTTTAAACGCTTTTCTTGTAAACCTCCAATTGCTTTTTAAAAGCTCATCTGAGATTAGTTAGTGAAATTAAGACATAATTATAGTGTTATTTTGCAGTAATTCAGACCTGAGAGTGTCCCTGTGGTGCACACTGAAGCGTGCATGTGGTTTGGTTGGTTGATTTTAAAATATTCCTTCCTAGGGAAAAAAAAAAAAAATATTAACGATTAAGGGATCAGTCCCAAAGCAGCTTCTCTGTAGGGCTGTTGGGGAGAGAAGGGGCGTGTGGCCTTGGTTTTATTTTTAAGCACGGCAGCGTAAATGTTGTTTGTATTTTGAATGTGGAAGCTGGTGCAAATGCCTTCACGCAAAGGAGGTTCTGCTGCAAGCTGATAAAATGGGAAGGGGAGCTTTTCCCAAGGCCTGTAGCATGCCTTGTGAAGAAGGAGCATGTGTAGACCTCCTCTGGTCCTTCTGTTAGTCTTCAGCTGCAGCAATGCTATTTTGAATTTTACCCGTTCTTCTCTATGATCAGAGAACAGAGGATCAGGTAAAGAGACCATTGTGAGTTTGGCCAGGGCCGTGTTAGGAAGGCAAAGAGGCATCTTAACTTCTGACGTGGTTGTCCATTTTCTATGACGTTTGCCATGACGGGGCTGGGGGGGAGGTGTTCCGTGATTATACAGTGATTCCCTTGTAATGTTCCATTTGATGGCCTGGCCTTCCTTTGTGGTAACTTTTAATCAGGCTTTTTTAAAGAACGCACCTTTCATTGAAGGTTAATGAAAAGGTGACTGAAACTTAGAAAGAACCCTGCTGCTGTGGCCCGTTGCTCCTTGCCGTGGTGGATTCCTCATCTTCCTGTCCTACATCTGCCCTACGCCTAAGGGCCTGCAAATCAATACTAGCAGCTTGGATGTGGAATTATGTACAAAGTGTAGAATCCAATAGTGAACTTAATAAATTCTTACACTTCCTGCTTTGTACTGGCATATGAGCAGCCCCCTCTTAGCTGCTGCTTTTTCTTCTTAGAACTGAATGAATGAAATACCAAAGAAGGAGCAGTCTTCCTCTTGTTTTTCCCCTGTTCTTCCCTTCTTTGTACCTTTTTGAGTAATGAAATTGCTCTTTACAGTTCTATAAATTTACTTTATAGATAAAACCCCTTTTTTTCTTTGTCTAATTTTGTGTTAATGCATGGCATTCTTTCTGCTTCTCAAATAATAGAAGACAAACATTTGAAGCATAGCAGCAATAATAAAAAACGCTTTTGGAAACAAAGATATTCTTAGAGCTGTGGAAGTAGAGAAGCGTTGAACTGCATGATAATGTGATACATTTAAGTAATACTAGACAAGGTGTGCTGTTCCATAATGGAAAGCAGTCATAGAAAATAATAAAAAAGTACGCAGTAAATTTGGAAGTCACTATTCTATTGTGCCACCTAAAGGACTGGACAACAAGGAAATGTGATACGTGTTTGTTTACACTTTAATAATCTACAGTTCATCAATACCCTTAGGTTTCTAAGACATCACAGTGTAAAATGCAGTGGAAAAATAGCACGTTTCATTGCACATAAACTGTGCGCCTCAGTCATTTTGAGTATTACTTAGAGATATGTCTTACTGGGTGGTTATTAGTATTCTGCAATGGGTTGCTCTTACAACAAAGAAAATAGGTTTCTCAGCTTTTTCTTTCTGATGAAATCTAGGATATACATCAGCTTCATGGTGACATGAATCTTCTTTCCCTTCAGTCAAAAGCAGAATTTTTCTGTTTAATGGGGATAAGCGGTATCTATTTCATTCCAGAGTACGTTTTAGATAACTTATATTGCTATATAGAGTGCTTTGTGTTAGCTGACGAGCTGACCAGTGGTAACAGTAGCAGCCAGAGCATAAAAATGTCTTTAAATCAGTAATGTTATTTAACAGCGCTGCTTGTACAACAGCCTGTTGCCTGAACGGTGTGATTTCATCCTATTCCTATTAGTTTCATTGATTTGAAGAATTAATTCACATGAAAAGGCCTTTTCAAGGCAAAGATGTTGGTTTATTAATCTGTGGAAACAAAATATTGCTGTTCAAAACTTCTTTGAAAACACTTCATCATTTATTGAAGTGTGCACATAGTGTTGCATGCATTCAGTTGTCCTGCAATGTTTGTAGCTGGTATCATTTTATAGAGTCAGACAGTCTAAGCAGAGGAAAGATGCCTCTGTCCTATTTAGTCTAGGACCTGTCAAAGCTAGCTTGAACCCTGTAACAGTATTTTTACTTCCTTATGTTACCTTTTCTTGGTGAGGTTATGCCTGGTTTATGAGATGTTGCTGTGAGCAAAAACTTACTGGATGTCAAGTCAAAATTCCTGTAATAGTTTCAGCTCATTACACTTAGACTTTTTAGCCTTCTTCTTGGAGTGTTCCCCCTTGGGTATTTACAGATTATAGTAACGTTTTTTTTTTTTTCAAGTCAGTGCTTCACTAATTGTATATATTGATATATTTTTAGAGGACAGTGCTTTTGTTTGGACTTCTCTTCCCCTTCACCCAATGAAAGTTCTGTTCATGAAACAGTTGCAGTATTGAGTTTTTAATTCTGCCTTTTAAATCCTTTCTTCAGCACTAATCATTTTGATTGATCTCTGAACTACCTTCAGGTTGTTGTTACCCTTCTGGTAATGAGGTGCCTAGAGCTAGGTGCATTATTTAAGGTAGAAACGCATCAGCCATTACACATGTGCATCTCTGTGTGTGTGAACAGTATGAAAAGAGTACACTTACAAACATCTACGCTCCTGTCCTTTTCCAACATTATTCTGATACACATATCTTTAAGTTATGTGTTCGAGTCAATGTCATATTAAATTTACAGGTCCTACAAACCATTTTTTTTTTTTCAAAGACAAGCCATGCCCAATGCAGCAATGTGTCCAGTCCACTGTGTATCTTTTACAAAAAAAAAAGTAGTAATGTTAGTCCTTTGTAACTGCTAAATCCAAGGAATGTGCACCTTATGGAATTTGACTCAGTATTGTCATTTGGACTTTTAATAGGTTAGGATGGAATGAATAATATAGCTTGCTTCTCTTTTATGATGTGAATTCTGCACATAGTTAGGTGTCATCAGCTCTTGTTACATTTTAGAAAAAGATCTCTTTGTCAAAGGGTAGAATAGACTGGAGAGGTGAAGTGAGTAAAACTTTTTGTGGTGCACATGAAAAAAGGTCTTCATTGCTAAGATTTAGAAGAGCTCAAGCTTTCATAAAATCAGAAAAGGATGATGTTTGTTAACATTTTTTTGCATGTTCAACATTAGATGCACAGCTTGGACACTTACAGCTTCTTTGGATGCTGGCCATAAGGCAAAAATGCTGCAGGTTCTTTTTTGCACACATTTTGTATGGACTATGTTAGGAACATGTCTGGTTTTCCTTTGCCTAGGGTGAAGCCCAGACATTAATAGTGAAGGGTAGGGTGCTCGATGTAAAGAGGTGCAATTAAATCAAGTTTGTGAATATCAAGGGTTATAATTTTATGTTCTGAGTAATGTGGACTTTCAGGATGAGATGGATTGTTCAGTTTAGGCATTTGTTGGGAGAACAACAACAACTGCCTCTGTAGTCCAGAATTCTTACCGTGTTAAGGGATTGATACAGGATTTCTGAACTGGGACCTTAAACATGATCCTTCTTTGGGATCCTCTTTTATGAGATGGGGAGAGGAAGGAAGGGAGGAGCAGCCTGCAGGAGTTGGTGTATTTTGTTTTCTCATTAAAAGGAACATGGGTGGTTTGAAATTTTTCACTTTCATCTGAACTTTCTTACTGTTGCTGCAAGTTACTTTTATTGCTAGATTTTATAAAAATGGACGAGAGCCTTTATTCTTCTGTTGCGTCCTGCACCATGGTGGTGTTTGTATATTATAAGTTTTGCTCATGTTGTTGCAAGTACCTGTAACAAAAGGAGAGAAAATTACAGAGGCCATTCAATTATGATTGTAAACAGAAGAATAAATAGAAAATTAGATGTGTAAGTGGCATCTCAGAAGTCTTTTCCTTTAATTTGGCTGACCATCCTTTTTAGTGATGAATTGGAAGTGTACTTTTCAAATTCCTAGTATTTTAGCCACAGTTGAGCTACTTTTTTTTCTAGGCTAAAGCTGGGCATAGCATGATACACCGAATGCAGGCTTTCTTATATTGGGACACGTGATCCCATGCTTTTGCAAGGATGTATTCATTCATCTAGTACATCTTTTCCATTTCTGCATTATTAGGAGCCTGTAAAAAGGTTCTTAATTGCTCAGTATAACTGGAAGTTATCAATTTTACCTTGCTCCTTGCTGTTAAATATGACATAGCTATGCCCATTGAAGTACAGAAGTCTCCATTCAGAGTATGCTGTTACACACTTTTCATCTTTGACTTCTGCTGGGGACCAGGCAATCCCAGTCCTAATCAAAACAAAAGTGGCTAGCAGGATTTAGAGAGGGAAGCTGAGGAAGGAAGCGAATGGGGAGTAAACGCGTGTCTGCAGTGAGCATCTGTATCAGAGATCCGGCAGGAATCGGACCTGTGCTGAAGATGTGGGTATCAAAGCCTACTCAGCAGCCTTAACACACGTAGAGTCTGTCAGGGGTAACTGTTGGAGATCCAGAGCCAAGCTTTGGCTCTTAGCAGTTGTGTGGGAGTATACAGAGAAAATTGACTTCAAATTATGGACACCATGGATTTGCGGTGTGGAGTGGTACAACCTTGTTTGGGATTGAATTTCATTTATTTATTTATTTGGGCTACTAATTAGGCGCAGTCCTACATTTCAAGTCCTAGACAGATGGCAAAATACTTCACTGAGAGCTCAATGGTTTAAGGTGGTTGTCTGAAGAAACTTGTAATTTGGTATTTAAGTTATGCAGCCGCCATCCTGATTTCATCTATTTATATCTAAACCCAGCATTACCGTGCATTTTTATCAATAGACTTACGGAGTATTTAAGTGAATGGCAAGTTCCATTAAACGTAAATGGTGTTGAATCAGATCAGATTTTGCTGAAGAAGTTTAAACAAGCAAAAATCACAAGCAGCCTAAAGACAGAGGGCTGCAAAGGGACTATTTTGTCTTAAGAGAGGTTTCCCTTTTTGGCAGAGCACTAAGTACACCCTTTCCAGAGCATGCTATCCTCCGTTTCTCCAAGACTGAGGAAGTTGTGCACAGGGTTTGGGATACTGGAAGGAAGAGGATATTTTGTCTGGGCCACAAACATAAGATATCAAAGCAAATATATGAACTGAAGCTAAGAGGAAATGAATTGTCAAATTGGGAAAAAATGTCGTTATTGTTGCTTCTCTTGGTCTGCAACTACATTGTTGAGGTAGTAAGTATATCTAGAGCCATCCAGAGTTTTGTTGTAGACTCTTTACAAAGTATACTCTCATGTAAATATTGTTTAATTCATCTTCCTTATGTAACTCATCTCAGTAAAGACCTGCCACCTCTCCCCGCTAATAATCAACAGAAGCAAAACTAGGTGCATCAGTTTCTACAAAGTGTATAAAAGTGACTGTAAAGGTATAGTTTAAATAAGATCCTAGAAACCAGAGGGCAAAGACTGTTTATTATGTTTCGTAAATGAACACAAATAAATAAGGACATATATTTTACATTTTTCATTCCCTGTATTTAAGGGCGGCCTCCCCCCTCTCTTTGTTAAACTGGCTGAAAATTGTCATGACTGATAAAAAGCTATTCTGAGGTCTTTCTAAGGGACAGTTACTCAGGACAGGTCAGGACCAGCTTTTGCTTGCTGGATATCACTGGTGGAAGCAGTGAATCCTTAAACTGCTTTTACATCAGCAGAGTTATCAGTAAACATCTCTGCATGGAAGGTGGGGAAGTGTTTCTGATTGCTTGAACATATTTAGTTGGAGAAATGGGCTTTTCCTCAGATTATTCTGGCTTGTCCTGACTTAAAATGGGG
>JAVSBS010006068.1:0-22101 GCA_033124195.1 Coracias cyanogaster
GAAATGTCTTTTTAAGTCAGCTAAAAAGAACTACAACTCCCATGAATCATCAGGGAATCTTCCAGAAGCCGGAAGTGCTATCAGACACGGCAAGATATAAAAGCTCAAAAGAAAAAGCTCTTTCCACTGCGTCCTGCAGGGAGGAAGGCATCGCTGATGCCAAGTTCCCCGCCCCGGGCCATGCGGCCTTGGGGGGAGGAGGGGAAAAACTGCTGCAGCACTCTAAGAATCTGGGCAGCCCCATCGCCGCTGAAGGAGCTGCCGGCAGAAGAGCAGACACCCCCACATGCCACCGCTGGCCATTTCTCGAACTGTGCCAAGTTCAAACGCTGAAAGGTTTGGAGCCAGAGGTGGGGGAGGGAAAGCTGCTGCCTCACTGTTTAAAGGAGCCCGACACTCTAAGAATCCGAGTGCCTTCCACCACTGCTAGGGAAGCCTGAACCAAGCACGATGGGGGAGGGGAGAAGCTGCGCTACTCCAAACCAGTGTCACAGCGGAAGCAGTGCCAAGCCAAGCTGCTGCCTGCCTCGCATCACCGGCACTGCTCCACGCTGAGGGCATTGTGCCTAAAACCAGAATAAATTACAGCAAGAAGCTGTTGCTGGCGCCTCCCAATCCAGGGGTGCCACACCAAAGAAACCTGCTGCTCCAAGGGGAGCGCTGCACTGAAGAAGCCGCGCCATTTCAAACTAGCGCCATATTGAAGAAGCCGCATGCTGCTGCTGAGTTGCGAGCTGCGTGCCGCTGCTGAAGAAATTTAGGCAAAAAGCCGTCATCATCATCACCGTCAGAGAGACTCCGATCGCACCGAAAAGCTGGCAAGTCGCTACCATCATCGGAACCACCGGAGTCTGCCGGCCGAGCATGGTCAACCCGAACATCGCCACACGCCGGAAAAGGGTACAAACCGACATATACACACACGCACGCGCACCACACCACACCAGGTTGACTAAGGAGGAGTGAGTGGGTGGGCATGGTGTCCTTTGATATTGTAATATCTCCATAGAGTAAATAAGGTTTTATGTGAATATATCTGGTAATAAACTTGTTAAATACTCATCAATCTCCATGGCTGTCTACGAGCTTATTGAGGTAGTATCTCGCTTTGCTCTCGATCCTCTTCCCTTTTGGGAGGCGGCACGGACGCTTGCGCCTGTGCTGCGACAAAAACCTTTGTGTGAAATGGACTTACATAACTCTCTAAGCACTATAAAACACAATAAACACCTCACATATTTTGAGATACAATCAGAACAATTCCTTTCATATTTAATAAACCTATCTAATCACAGATGGCAAAAGCATTTTAAACGTTTTCCAAAATCCCCTTTAAAAAACTCAAAACATCACATTTTTGAAATTATTGTTCTACATTCTATTAATGTGTGCAGTTTCCTTGTTGGCTTTTAAATGGTGCATTAAAACAGCTTTCAACCCTTTAAGAGTTATTCTTCACAACATAGGAAACTGAAAATTGGGATACAAGAATTGTTTCCAAAACTCAGGGCTCTCCTCTTTTCCAGGACAGGTGGCAACACTAACCAGTAATAAAAAGAAAGAAAATACAAAGACTATAGAAAAATGAAATGTGACCCATTCTAGATAACAAATGGTACACCTCTGAAATTTTTAAGTGCTCTTAAAACAGTTTCCATGGGAACAGAAATTTGGCACAGTTATGAAAAACTGTTAGAAGGCAGCTTCTAGCAAGCCAGATGGTTAACATGTAACAGGGGAATATAACAAGAAAGAAAGTAGGTTGAATAATCCCTTAAACCTTGATAATGGGTCCAAATGGACCTAATCACAGGGCATATCTCCAAGAAAATGTTGTCACCACTACCAAGGGTGACAATATTATCAAAAGCAAGTGGAAACAATCCTGATTAGATGGAATATGAAAGGCTGCATACATCTTTCAGGGATGCTATTTTGGCTATAGGGAAAAGTGAGACAGTGGATGTGGCCACCAAATGTGGCAATTATTTTCAGGTTATTTCAGTTAAGTGGGAGGAAATATGTGAACTATTTGGCTCTGAACCACATCCATCTAGTAACTTCAGAGAGGCTTCTGAATGCCTCCATCCTGAAAAACTGAATTTTCTATTTAGCTTTTGCTAGGGTGGTGCATGGGCAGGGAAAGTTTCCAAGTGAGCACAAGCTTCACAAAGTACTGCAGTGATACCACAGTTCAAATAAAAAACCTATTCTGAGTTGTACTGAATAGGTGCAACTAAGACATCACTTATCATTAATCAACTTATTATATTTTATTTCACTACCTTGAATATCTCTCAACCTCTACAGCCTTTGAGCATCTTTTGATTGCTAACACATTTATTCTCCCCCATCCCCCACACGGAGGAAATAGCTGTCTCCCTCTTCTCATACCAGGAGAACAAAGTCCCAAGA
The DNA here is from genome assembly GCA_033124195.1 of Coracias cyanogaster. Taxonomy (NCBI): domain Eukaryota; kingdom Metazoa; phylum Chordata; class Aves; order Coraciiformes; family Coraciidae; genus Coracias; species Coracias cyanogaster. Next base: position 2,416 of record JAVSBS010006068.1, read on the forward strand.
GAGCAAGATCCATATGCTCACAGATAACATAGCTTAAGCACCTAAGGCCTGCTGAATAAAATACAAATGCTTAAGTATCTTGGTATATATGAATCTATGAATTTACCAAAGAACAATAAGGAACTGGATTAATGGTGCAATTCTGAACTAAAGTGCTGTACTATGCTTTATATCTCTAAAAAACATTACTTATTAGGCTATCTTTCCACTCATTTTGATGAAACTGTATTGATAAGCATAATCACCTTGGTGATAGATGCCTCTCTGTTGATGTTCTGAGATAAACACTCTCATCACAGGGTCATTATTCTGGAATTTCTTCCAGCTCATACCAAAGAACTCACCATTAGTGCCTCAACCTACTGCATGTTAAAGCTGGAATCCTTTTTCTAATGACAACTGTAGTGTGATTTAAATTCTAGCAATTTAATGCTACAACAGAAAACGTTATGACTATGATGCTGGAGGAAGATTTCTTCCTGATTACACTAATAATCAGCTATGGAAATTGTGTGAAGATTTATTGCATGCCTAGTTTGTAGATAATAAGTGAAAGACACAGACCCATGCTGCGCAGCACCGTGTGTTTCACAAGCCTGCTGGGAAAATATAGTGGGTGCTGATTCTCTGCTGCTCAGTTACACACAATTATGAATGAAAGGTAAGATGCAAGCTTTCACAATGTTTGTTGCAAATCCGTTCTACACTTACATAAAGGCCACAAAGTGACTTGATGTGCAGACAGATACCAACACAAAACTACTGAAAACATTTGAAAAAATATATAGCTACAAGACACTACACTTAACAGTGAAAGGTTGCTGTGATTATGGTAACAGTGCAAGTTTTTTTAGGCTTTACTATTAAGAGATCTTCACTAAGATCTTCACTAAGTCAAATATCTCTTTTGGAAGAGCCAACACAGAAATTTTTCCCAGCATAAACTCATCTCTGCTCTTCAGGGTACACATTTAAAAAGGTTCTAACATAGCACATACCTATGTAACATTGTGCAGCTACTGAATGAATAAGAATTGCATCACATCTAGAATACTATCTTTGACCTAAACAGAACAGGAAAACTTCATTAAGCCCTTGTGTTTCATCCTGGTAGCATCTTCACACAACTGAAGAATTTTGCAAGATAATTTTGCCTACTTGTTCAAGTGCTAGGATTGTAAAAGTTCTTTTGTGTCCTCAAAGTTTTCTATCAATCATCAATAGTTCATAATGAAAATTCTGTTCAAACCTTAGTAAGGACGCTACCACTCCAAAACATTGTCTTTTATTTTGACTCACATTTCATTTTGGATTCAAACTAGCTGATGCTTCTCATGTCAGATAATTGCATTTTTCTTCAGCCACCTAAGCACAAGTATCTCAGGAAGAAAAACCCAGACAATAAGAGTCCAAAAGCCTTCAACATCACAGGTGGCTCAGAAGAATATCACAGGACATGGGAATACAGGCTGTGTTATGTCACAAATGCATATTTGTTATGCATAAAGCAGTTTGGACTCTTGTCAGTTTAGATGCAAGTAAGACCCTGGTGAATCAAATCAATGTGAGGCATGTCAGAAAGCAGGCTGGCAATTTTATATGCTGATTTTATCATTATGATATAGTAAAAAAAAAAAGGGTATAGATCTTAATGATGGCCCTTCATAATCTGTTTGATGGTCTAATGCAAATTAGTCCCCTGCTGTTTTAACTTTTGTGGACTGGACTCTTGGTTAATGACATTTTTACCATGCCTAGAAAATGGGTAGCTATCCTTAAGCCCAAATCAAAAGGTCATTTATGCCAACCGGTAAAACTACCTTTTTTTAATTATTCCATGGCAGTATTAGTTTGATAACTACTGAAAATTTTGTCATTTTTTTTCATCTCAAGGAAATAGTAAAGGGCAGATACATGAAGAATGACCAATGTATCTGAAGTCAGGTGGTGCAACACCTCACATTTTAGGAATCTTCCTGCTAGAGCAAAATTCAAATCCATAGTCAGGCACTGGGAACTTGAAGCCTTCAACCAGACGTTAACCTCCAAAGCTTCAGGGCATCACCTGGGGCTGCTTGCAGCCTTTGCTCTCTGCTTAGGATCCCAACTCCAAAATCCTCTCTTTGTATTAAGCACCTACCTAAAGCTGTATGGTCTTAGTTCATTTGTTTTAAGAAGCAGAAGGATCACCCCTTTCTTTTCAAAGATAACAGCAGTAGCAATGCCTGTGCTTATCTCCAACATAACATCTTTCAGGCTGAAGCATGGTCAGGAAGTGGGAAATAAGGTCTCTTTTCCTCCTCAGCTTTAAGGAAATTATATCTCCTTTTCTCAAGTGCCAGAAGAATGCCCTTAATCATCCCATTTGCACATGGATGCAGTAGACAGCTTCGTCTGTTTACAACAGTACATAGCTGTCATCTGTTTAAAAGAAATGCAGTCCTATGTAAGTTCAGTGATGACCTTTTCCTGCCTGCATTCAATGCCAGAGTTCACGCAAACTGTAAAAAGCAGGAGAGGAAGAAAAATGAACCACCAAATTCTCCATTCTTTCTTTAGAAAAAAAAGTTTGAGAGTGATAAAGCATGTGGAAAGTGTGTATGTTAGGGTTTTCCCATGAGCTAGAAGTGAGATAGTGAGACATCCCTCCAAATTTGGGTTTTACCAAGAATATATAGTGCTTTAGCTGCCTTACAAAACTCCTACTGAAGTATTAAGTCAGAGTTCTAATGTGAGTGCAGAGCAAATTTTCAAAATAACATTGTATCATTTCAGCTGAAATGAAATGTCTCAGTGATAGTATCCATTTTGAAGTGGAAATCTGGTTCCTAACTCTCATAGGCACTTTCTAAAGCTTTTTTCAATATGGCCTACAGCATGGACTCAGAAGTCCTAACTGGTGATATAATTAGTTTCAGGTGACTCACGCTCCATTACAATCACTTTCAAAAAAAATTAAATGCTGTGCAGCCCTTCAAGCTAACACAAAGGAAATGTTTCACTATCACTTATTAAAGAATACTCTAAGAGCCATAACCTCAGCTGGTTTAAATTGGCAGAATCAAAGTCAATGGAATTGTGCTGGTTGACACCACCTGAGTACATTATCTTGGATATTTAAATTTAGTCACAGTTGTTAGATAAAAAGAAAAATAATACACAATAAAAAGATATATACTTTAAAACCAAAACCGATTAATATTGGAATATAATTATTTTTTGTGCATGTCCTGCACATTACAGACGTACACAAGGTTAGGTGTGTTTATACAGAGCTAGATGTATGGAGAAACTGAAAAGCAGCATTGGGAATTTATTTTTCTTTTAACCCATCATTAGATATTTTCTTGTATTTCTCAGTAGAGTAATTTATAAATGACATCATGTTAAAGAGACCATATTACCTTAGATTTTGATAACAAAACTACCTCATACTAGGAAATATCCGATAGCAGACTAGCTGTTAGGGTCAGTGATTATAATACTGCTAATAAAAAAAAAAATCTTTTCTCTGTATTAATTAAGAAAGAATTTAAAAGACTCTCTGTTTATTGAAATGTGTAATGTGTTATGGAATGCAACATCCTGTGCTCTTTGCAACCTTCAAACATGCCCACCCAGACAAGAATACATTGCTTTCAGATAATCACTAGAGAAACTTTTAGAGAGCCCCTTGTGCTTTTTGGGAAAGATTATACTGTGAAAAAGTATAACCACAGGAAAAGATATGTGGAAAACAAAAACACTCCTAGATGAATACTCAGTTCTTATTTTAACTTCCCTACCTCCTTATTTCAGTGGTAGTATTCACAAAACTCACCCCTTTATGTCTAGTGTCAGCACAGATGCCTTGGACTGCAGATAGCTTCTTGCCTGTGCATGCATTCAAAAGGCTGAGAGCTTCTCAGATACTGCATAATGTGGATGGAAAATGGAAAGGGAAAAGGGAAGGGAAAACTGAAAAAAAAAGAAAGTGCTAGGTAAAGGCTCTGTGTTTTGTAAGATTGAAGCAATTAAAACTGATTACAGATCAGGTAGTGATGTCTGCAATATTCACAATTCCAAACAAACATGGCTAAAGCAGTTTGTAGTAAATCCATTTGGGAAATAAGTAGTCGACTACTTGCCAGTCTATGAAGTCAGCATAGTGTGTTCTGTACTGTAAGTAAATACTGTGGAAAACTAAATCTATCTACTATAGAGCTCATCTTCAGGCCTACGTATTTATATTTGATAATGACTTTCAGTACTATACTTTCTTTAGTTAAAACCTTCAGTGGCTTGCAAGCTTTCTGTAATATATTTCTGCCACAACAACAGTACTTGGGAATTAATTTGCATTTATTAATAATTTATTTTTCCCAAGCTGTGTCTATAAAATTTTAGACTGGAGAAAGAAAAGAAGGTACAAAACAGTTGGCTAATGAAAGAAAAAACCCTGCTCCCTTCTGGGAGTTTGACAGGGCACAAAAAGGCTGCCTTGCCCCACCAGGCAAGGCTGCCAGCACAACCCGATGCCACGGCTGTGCTGTGAGCTCAACCACAGCACAGAGAGTGGTACCCAGCTGAGAGGGCAAAACAGCAGCCTGCTATTCCTTAGAGAATTATGAATACAGGACTGATATATTTATCCAGGCATATGCTGCTTTCTAAAAAAACAGGGCATGTGAATGCTAGAAGAAGCAGTATTTTATTGTTGGTTTTATTATTTTTAATACCACAGTCTTCCAACCAGCCTGCATTATCTCAGCAGGATCACAAAGAGACCTGATATTACTAGTCATTCTCATATTCTAGCTAAAAAGAATCAAATTCAAAACTGCACACACACAAAAACAAAACCAGAAAGCCAGTCCAAAAGAAAACTCCAGCATGTGATGTCACAGTTCCTGCTACACCATTTGGCAGGGGAAAATGGAGAGCAAGGACTGTATCACCTCATCAAATACTCATTGCATATGCAGATAAAGGAAACTGTCTCTAAAAAGGTAGATCTTATCCTGTTAAACAGATCTTCAGTGTTACCAAGATATATGGTATCCATCAGGCATGCTCCAGAGCTGGAAAGCGTTTGCTTCATTCCTCTGCATGATTGTTCTGATTTTTTATAAGGCTATATTGCTGTGAGTTCTAAACCTTGGAGTACTACTTAAGATGAACATGTCTAAAACTAGATAAAGAGAGAATATAGTGTCAGAGCTTTGAAGGATCATGATAATATCTTTATGCACAGGAGGCTTGACTGATCTGTAACCTTCTTTTCTAGAGAACCTCATCCAAAGTGGGAGACCAAGGTGCAGGTACACAAATCTAGTCTCTCATTGTTTCTCTTTCAGAAGCAATGGTAATAGCTCTAATGTTAATGATACTGGTAAATAATGGTATGATTCAGCGTGTTACAGGGGCCTCTTTCAAATCTCATCCCTGCTGGGTTACTGCAATATTTTCCCTACTTTACAAAGATAGAACTGAGGTCCAGAGACATGGCAAGGCATATTTTAAAAGTCAATTCAGAGGGAGGAAATAACAAATAAAAAAAATCCCACAATTTCACCACATTTGGTCCAACCTGATTTCTCAAATACAGACCAGCATGAAAGCGAGTTTCTAAGTCAGGGTCACAACTCCAAAGATAGGGATGGCCCTGAAAATCTGGATCCAGAGTCTCTACAGTAGTCCCAGCTTCTCTGACCTGAGCACCCTGTAAGATTATCCCTAAGAGTGAATCTGTTCTACACTGGACAGGGATCTCTGTGCAAGCCAGCTACATACTAACAGCAAGCATAAACAGTCATGAACAGAAGCAGGGTAGCTCTCACTGTGGTGGTGACTGGGGTAAGGGTGGTAACCAGGATAAGGCCCCCTGGAGAGTAGAGTGCAGCATCTTGACAGTTACTGTTCCCTTTATGTGGCATCCATCCAACTCCTACCCTCTTTCTATGGATGTGTTGTCACCTGAACTAAGGTGTGAATCAAATTCAGATGCTGGTTCTCAGACCAAAGTCTACAAACTGTCTTCCCACTATGCTCTGTACAAGGTTAATATAAGAAATTTAATACAAAATATCTTGGAATGATACTTAAAAAAAACCTTAGAAGTTTAAGGCACATTCTTTGTTACCAAATTAAAAGCTAATCCTTTCAGAAATAAAACAAGATCAACCTTTCTTAGCTTCTCTGCCTTTTGGCTTTAGGCCATCCTATTTCTCCCGTCTAATCTGTCTGTTCTCACTAGAAAGAGGACTGATTTGCACAGCTCTAGTTTGATAACAGTACATGCTTTACTTTCTAGTAATAAACAATTTTTTCCTTGTAGCTTTGTACATTTTCTTGTAGCTAAAGCATATTAGTGTGAATTTCCTCTTCGTCAAGATAGTTATAACTACAAAAGCCTTTTGAGTGAGGGGCACTGATACACATGGATGTAGACTGAACTCTGAAAGAATCTGAGCTCTGTGTTCATAAGCTTCTACAGAGTGGAAAGGAGTAGCTCATTTTTTTCACTTTGGTAAAATTTCAGGTATCTATTATAGGTATCCATAGTTATAAAGTTGACTTGGGTATAACTCGTTAAAACCAGGGAATTATATTCTTCATCTGTTTTCCAGCCTGGAGGCAGTTCAGTGGAAGAGAAAGATCCATCAAACCCAGCTGTTGCCTGAAGCAATTCTGAAGTGACTCTTTCAAACAAACAAACAAACAACTTGCCAGAGAGATCCACTGCTTCAGGTAAAGGAGCTGGGAATTCTTCACCTGAATACAAACCCTAAAATCAAACAGGAAGGAACTTTCCTTTCTCACTCAGAGCAGAGAATCCCCAATCTGCTATTGTTTCCTGGCTTTTCTTGGAATGAAAAACTGTTCTGCTGCATATTCTGCTGCATGATTATTAAAACAAACTTAATATTACAGTTAAGTAAAATATGACACAAAATATAGATATTGTTCAGCAGATTGCTCTGATAGTAATAAAATCCATTCCCTGAAGATTTTGCTGGGAAAAAAAATCTAAAAGGACTTCCTGCCATTTTCATATCTGGTCACAGATATCAATTGGCGGAGAAGAATGGAATGGTATGGGAGTAACAAATCTGTAGTATTTTCTACTTGATTATTGTGTATTTGTAATACAAATATATGTATGTTAAACAGGACTAATACTTGAATATTTTTAATAATAATAAATGAATACTTTCATAATAACATGTGATTACTGTCTGTATCAGATTGCCCCTAGTTACCCTGCTGAATATTAATTCAGCAGCTTGATAGAGTGTGCTGGTCTCAGTACAACAGAACATCTTGGCTTAAGACTAGTGTAGACTAGACTAAGTGTATGAAGTCACAATATACTTTGTCATCAGCAGTGTCATCCTTACATCACTGATTAACGAGCTGGTGTTCCAAGAAAGCCAAGGTATGTATGTGATACTGTCCTTTTGGACGGGGATGATAGTACCTGTCAATAACAAAGCACCACTAAGTACTAGTCATCTAGAATTTCTGGTTCATGAAGACATGCCATTCTTTGCATGCAACATTAAAACCAAATCTCATTTTCCTCCATCTCAATACACCTTTCACCTCTTAAACAAGAAACTAATAACCACAGCCACATGACTGATTTTTCCTCTGTCAAAAAAAACCCCAAAGCATTGAAGATTAAACTGATAATTTCATGCCTGCATACAAAAAGTTGTAGGAAAGATAAGCCTATCTACAAACTCTTCTCATAATACTGTGAATGTATTATTTTGTTCTTGGAAGCATTCTTGAAATAGCATTTAATATGAGCCAATGAATCTCATAAATACTAAAGTGATAGTATAAAACCACCAGTAGATAAACTATTTCTTTTAATTAATTAGTATGTGGTGACAAAATAAAGTGCAGATAAACTAAGGAAATGAGATTTAAATCAGAGCCAAGAGGCAACTGTGGATCAAAGGCATACATATTTGGCCCATACACTCTATAACTTCTGCACCTTCATAGCTGCAATCTGCAGAGTTGCTTAACATGCCTGTAAGCCAATTATCTTTCAGTTTCCTTGTGTAGTTTTCATGCAGGCCTTTGGAAAGATGATAGAATAACTGAAAAACTCTTCTCTCCATATACAGCACGGTTCATATGTGTCTATAGGAAGCTTCAGTTACTATGGTCTGACAAATGGGGTACCACCCCATAGCAAGCAGACTGGAGCATTCTGTAGACAAACATTTACCTCTAATGGACACAGCTTTGGTATCCAGCAAAATCTACTTTTTAATATCAAGTAATTATTTGGTTTCCAAATTATGTTTTGAATAAAAAAAAAATCTTAAGAATCCTGTTTTGCTTTAATTTTTTATAATTGAATAGATATGGAAGAAATATGTGACAATCCAATGTCCCATGTCCCTCACTCCCCTCCACTTCCCCCTTTCCCCAATGAAAACACACAAGTTAATGTTAAGAGCATTTTGAAGCATAAAATATTTTTATCATGTCACATGAAACCCCCAGAAGGGAATAAAAGAAAAAGATATTTCCTCCCCTTCATTTTCCACATAGTGCGGACAGATACCCATTGTGGTTTAAATTCTGCATCTACTAAAGAGGGACTTTATATCAAGGGAACAGGAAAAAAAATCATAGAGTTTCAAGGACCAAAACCATGAGATATTAATATAAATATTTCTGCCACATATTATAATGGGGCATAAGCAAAAATAAAGGGGACAGGCACAAAAAAGCTGTAAGGTAGAATACATATCTATCCAGAGATATATCTGACATAATATCTGGTACTAGAAGAATATAGCTCTAGATCAGCAGTGAAATTGATTGAATGATGTTATCTGAAACTGCGATTAGCAAAAGGGGAAAGAAAATGAGGAAATATGGGGGAATGACCCATAATATCTATCTTGTGAATCCCCAATCCCATGAATCATCTCTGCTAAGATTACACATTGCTGGAGAGAAATTGGGCTGAAATGTTAATGATCTCATGATTTACATTCTGTAAGAATGCTTTCACACTTTGCTGCCTCAGAAATACCACACAAACTCCAGAGTTCAGAAAAAGCAGGAGTGGGGGAAATCACAATCTCTTAAAACCTATCCTATTTTACAATACAGGTTGTTATTGTTTGTTCCTGTAGCAGTAGTAAAACAAGCCTCTTCTGCTGAGTACACCATAATAGCTGTTAAAATGTTTCAAGGACTTCAAATGTATTGGGGTGATTATTTTAATTCCTTCCAGAATAGAAAAATTGTGATAGCAGTAGTCAAGTTTTAAAAGAAAACCAAACCAGAAAAAACAAACAAACAAACAAAAACACCAGAAAAAAATTCTACTGTGAAGAAAACTTTAAGGTTAGCAAATCAGATTAATGTTGGGTGGCAAAATAGAACTATGTTAAGCTATTTTTAATTCTAATTAAACCAGATATTCAGTTATTTCTAATTACCAGTCAACTCTGATTACAAGTACTGTTGAACTGCCACCAGAAATGTTGACATCTTCAAAAAAACCTTTGTTAGGACAGCTTCCAACCTGGGAACACATGCTCTTTCATACTGAAATCTTTTGCAAGCTGTGTCAGCTGTCAAAATTTAGCTTTGAAGAAAAACATTTTAAAATACTATTTATTTTTCCCCTGATAAAAGGAAGAAAACTATATATTGACATACTCAGGAAAGAAAAAAGAAAAGTTAAAGTTAAGTTTGTTTTGTTTTTTTTTAAAGTATATATCGTCTGCTAATTTTATTGATAAATGTAAACTTATATTAAAAAAAAAGTCATAACATTTCTGGAATAACTATGAATAGTTTCTTATTTGTATAATTCAAATGTCTTAGGGTATGTTTCATGTCACAATATCCCTCATTTGTGATAGAATGAAAATAGTTCTGCAACTGAGCAACAAGGGAAGTTTATTATTTGGTGTACTAATTAGAGAAGCAGTTGTTTTGTGTAGTACATTTAATACCTGGAAAAATTTTTCATTAATACTTCAAAAAGGAACCCCTCTAATTAACATAATATAATATTTTTTGTTTCTGAATGTATCAACATGGGATACAGAGAAGCAATTGAGTTAGAAAGGTGAACACAACAATGACACAGAAGTAAGAAAGGCGTTGGAGAGACAGAAAAAAGGAAAAGAGGGATGAGAAAGCAGCACAGAGGAAGAGCACGAGAGCAAAAGAAAGATGGGACAAACACAACAACGCATAATGCATATGGAAGGAGAAGGAAAGAACAAACAGCAGAACATACTGGGAAGCATAGAATTGGATTAAAATATAAAATAATAAGAAAAGAAGAGAGGGTAAACATCCAGAGAGTGGAAGAGGGACAAAACATAACCTATTGCATTAAAACAGAAAAAATAAAATAGAAGGGAATAGTGGAACATATTTTGTAAGTTCTCCCTTCTACACTTCCCCACTTGGGATGGGAACATAATCCTCTTAGAACCCCTGAAAACTCAACAAAATCAGTAAACCTCACCATCACTGAAGAATCCTTAAATAGATGTGTATTCTAATAAAACTTTATGTCTTCTAAAATATAGGAAATTGCTTCTTGTAGCTCATAACCTTCTAAGGAAGGCAACCGGTTAAGACTAGTTTCCCACTCATGCTGAAAGTATTTCCTTAACTTACTTCCTTCTCCTACCCTTTTGTTTCTCAAATAAAACAAATTAAGCCACTGAATCATAAATTAATTTTTTACATTTGGAAAGCACTCCCTCAAAGACTTTCCATCATTAGGGAAAATCTAATGAACAAAATTTTCATGTGCAGCAGGAATAAAGCCAAATAGAAAGCATACATCTATGCCACTTCTTAGAAAGTAAGGCAGAAAATATACTTGAGGCTTTTTAACCAGCACTAACACACCATGTTAAAAATATAAATAAAAAGTAAGTCAGCAATTTTCATCAGACACACTGATTCTCGACCCGCTCCATGTTAATGAGGAAAGTCTACAAAATGTCAGAATGTGTGTGATACACTTTAATAAGTATCTAAACATAGAAATCAGTAAAAATTATTTTGAAAGTCAGATTTCTGTTGAAGCAGGCAAAAACTTAATTGGGAGACAAAAAAAACCCCAAACAGCTCACAACCTAAACTCAAATACAAGAATGAATCAGCTGCTTTTGTTAAAATGAAGCAAACCTATCCCACTAAAAATACTGAGTCTCTAGCTTCTGCATTAATTAATCAGTGTCTTCCAACAGAACTACGCATTTGAAAATAAGCATAAATGATAGTATGACAATTTTATATTGCCAGTATGTATCCACCCAGTTTATACATGTCTGCAATCACCTGGCTGTTCATTATTTTCCTTCTAATAAGTCTATTTCTCATGAATCATACATTACTCCAAATCTGTCTTTGATCTCTTCATTTCGCTTAAACTTCCCCTTCTTATTCAGTACATATAACTGTGTATACAAAGAAAAGACACCACTTTCAATGTACATGCAAAATGCTTGAATATGCATGCAACTGTATACAAGAAATGGGAAAAATCTAAGTTGCGATGTATTTTTCTTTATATGAAAGCGGCTATATTAATTTTTTAAAAGTAGATATTTTAAAATAACTAGTTTTGTTCAACATAGAAAGCATCAACATTTAGAGCGTTCAATAAGTGGGTGTAAATTACTATTAGACCACTTCATAGTAATTTTACATACCAAAAATGACAGCATGGAACAAGGTTGAATTAATCACTCTCTTTTAAATTAGGATTTATTATCCTTTTCTACTCACCCGAGGAAGAGCATATATTAAGTGTAATTGACATGTTATTAGACAAATCAATAGTCTCTTATTTCCCTTTCATTTTCCTTTTAACTTGGATACACAAGCAACTGTCAAATACCAAAATACCATGGTGAAACAAGCCCTGATGGAGACAAGTAAAAACACTGCAGATCTTAGAAACTCGCTAACAATATATCAGTACTGGAGGAGGTGCATTTGGCCAGATTTTTAAGCAGCTATTTATTTATACTGTAACTGCATTGCTCTAGTTCACATCATGAGAGCAGGAGTGTCAATTATGCAGGACTGAGTTACTTTTTGGAGTAGTAGCAGAGAGACAACCTGATTTTCATGTCATTTGCTTGCATCTGCCTGCTGCAAACCTCTCAGCTCTTGCTAATTAATAAGCTAATCAATGACCACTGGGTGGAAGAAATTCACAGATTCCCACAAAACTGAGCTGCAAGCAAAATTATACTTCTTGGTATAATATGAGGTGTCAATCATACCATCACACAACTTCTGAAAGGAAATGAGTCACCAAGCATGAAAATCTACTGAAATGGATAATTATTGGAAGGCTCTTGAAGGTGTTGCTCATTGCAGCCTATGCCCTATTTGGCTTGCAGTTTCTCCCCAGGAGTATGGAATAGAAAGGGAGTGAGAGGAAGCATGTAGTCAGGAGACCTGATATAAACTGCATCTTTCAGCAAAGACATGGAGTTGGCTCTTCTGGGTGTCAACAAAACATAATGCTACTAAACTATTTTCTCAACAGACTTGATTGCTGTGAGTGGAACCGTAGCAAAAGGGGAAACTTTCAGAAAAAACCTTTGTAGCAGGGACCCATGAGCAGACATGGTGAATCAGGAGCTGTACATAGAAATGTGTGATGCGGAGATTTTTACAATCTGAGTATCTGTATATGATGCTCCATGACACTTCAGGCAAAATATTGGTTTAATATTATTTTAAAATAGATGTAATGCTTATAGTGCTAACTATGCTTATTAAATAGCCCATGCTGAAATAAAAAAAAAACAAACAAACAAAAACCCCAAACAAATCATACTGATTTCTGTTTATGTAACGTAGACTTCTAGGATTTTATGCAATGTGCCCATTCTGCCCATGGTCATGTTTCAATTGAAATTTAGTAACACATAATTTGCTAAAATGCATAATAAGAAGCCAATGCTCTTTGGACTGGAACACATTAGACTTCACACAGTATCTGTTTCAGTTTACCCATAATAAAAAATAAAATAAAATAAAAAATCTGAATGTTACATTATTTAAAGGTATCCTGGTGCCTTATGCTCGTCAGAAGAACTTATTAACTTACCATAAACTTGTCAGAACATCAAACCAAGTAGAACTTTGCAGAAAAAGGTAGCCTCTTATGTAAGTATTTTGCAATGAGTACAAATACAAAAATTTGTATTTGTGTCGGTACAGCCTATGAATTCACAGCTTGCAAGTAATCAGCAAGCCAATGAAAAGGACTGTCAGAGCAAAAGCAAGAAGAATTAAACTAAAACCCTTTCTTTCTTTTGAGAGTGCAATTATGTTTTCTGAGTGATCTAGCAAGTTCATGAAGGTAGTTGTGGTCCCTGTCCCTGCCTGCCTGTGGTAGAAGTCAGGAGGCAGCAATGGCTATGTTTACCTCACAACAGTCAAGCTAGCAGATATTAGGAAAAAAGATCCTGCAAGCAATGAGAAACTGCTGAGCACTTGACCTTTTTGTACTTTTATTTTAATTACACAACTTGGGCTGTATTACTCTGTAAACACTGTATTCACTCCTCGTAAGGAATCTACATTGAGGAATGGATTCAAAGCTCACAGAAACGGCATGACTTCAGTGTCTCTTGGTACCTATTTACCTACACTGCAGTAGCGCTTAGGGGCCCTAACAAAGATGTGGTCTCATCTTCTGGAAAGAAGGAAGAACATCTTCCTTTGAAAAACTTATACTGATAATAAGCAGCTTGTGGTATCATCCTTGTTTAATTGTTATCAGAATGTTGGAAGGGTTTCTAAATTGCTTCATAAATATTTACAAATAAGTAAGTATGCAAAAACATTTTAAGAACTGCTGAATCATTTTCTGCAAAGTTTTGATTGAATGAACTATCAAGAAATGAAGAAATTTGTAGTAAAAAAATTCACAGACCAGCATAAACTGGACTGGCTCCAATTTTCTGGGGAATTAGGTAACTGGTAACCATGATTTGTTTTCATAGCATCATATTTGGTGAAATTACTTGTAAAATAATTAGTATTTCTCTGTCCTGAACTGCTGGGACAAGTTTTAACTATGGTTCCAGCTATTACCCTTCAAACAGCTTTTATTTGCTTATGCTGACATAAAAGCAAACTGTTAGTAATTCCTCCTCTGCCAGGACTTAAATCAGGGTGAGCAATCAGTGGACCAAGTCAGTTTGAGTTCATCCCTGTGGCAGCACGCTGCCTCTACTCCTTACACTCCATACAGTGGAGCATATTGGCAGTGGGAAGCTTGCAGCCCACAAAGATAACGTCAATATTGGGAGCTTTGGGATTTCCTACTTCTCACTAGGGTCACAGGAGGCTCATGTGTGCGTGGAAGTGCTTGGTACGTGAATGAGGGTCCGAAAAACCCTTCCTTCCCACTTAGTGGTTTAAACAAAAAGACAGTCCCTTTGCTCTTTTTGTACAATAACCCCAGATGCTAAAACTTTGGTTTAGCCTCATGGCTTAGCAAAAATGGGTTTGTGTCAATGTAGTGTCTGAAACTAACACTCATTGATAATACTGGATTGTCAGGGGAAGCATCTTTTGTTTTATATGCCAAATGACAGCTATCTTCAGTTCATCCACTTTGAGACTGTTAAGCTATAAGAATGACAATATAGGAAATTTTGAGTAGGCACAGATGTTAATTTCAGACAAACTTGATTACTGCCTTTGAGGTAAAGAAGCATACAGAGAACTGTTAAAGAAAACCCAAACAATCATGAAGGTTCTTCAACCTAACCAATTACGTTACAGCTCAGTAACAGTCCATAAGGACAGATGTAAGGCTCTTCTGTTGTTCAACAAAATTACTGAGGAAGCAGCGTGTCCACTTTTTGTTTCAAAATCTTGGAGAATGTGGCAGACAGCTTTCTCATTTGTCAGCCTCCAAGTTACAGATCCTGAGTCTGATTATTAGATAAAATGTGTTTAGAATAGAGGTGGTGTCTATGTATGTTGGTTTCTACTAAAGTAAGACAGAACCATGTTTCTGCCAGCCCTCTACTCATTCTCTTAGATAGCTTTTGCATCTTATAAAACTGATAAGAGTTTTAGATTGTAGGTAAGCTATAACTGATTAATTAAAACTGAAATGTTGTCCCAACACTCAGATCACAGTACAATGGCATAAGAAACATTGATTTTAAAAAGGAATTAAAAATAGCAGAAATGAGAAAAACAAGATCAACAGTTTCAATTTTATACTGCAAATAATTAGTTAAGCCTTTTTGCTGTCTTCTGTAGCTCCCTCCTCCAGGATCTCTTTCCCATTGTTGTCTTAGTGTACATCTTATGTTGCTAAAAGGAAATTTTGATGCTAACAATAAGAAGTTGGAAAGCAATTATCACTTTATAGTCTGTAAAGTAAATGATCCCTTCATATTTCAAACAGTTCCTGAGGTACAACTGTAATGCTTCCAAACTTTGTGATTTAAATTATTATTTAAAAAAAATAGAGACAGGAGAATTGTTAGGTAATGGATGGAATAGAAATAATTTGACAAGAATCATGTATTTAGTCTAATTTTACTCCTCATTCTAAACCAAGAGTGCTAATAGTATTTCTTGTATTATTTAGCTTTCACAGAACACAGCCTGGGATGCTAAGATAATGACCCAGAAAATATGAGTATCATTTTTTTCTTTCCTCTATACTGTATTCAGTGGTACTGCTTCATACTATAGAATATTTTTAATTATGGTAGGTTTTTTAAGATAATTGCTAAAGCACTTATGTGTACTTCTAAAGAAGTAATCTAATGAGGCAGCCTATAAACAACAGTTAAAACAGCTCTCTATGTGAAGTCCAAGTAATACAGAGATAACATGTAATAGTAGACATTTCAGGGCACAGCAGGATTAGAGTGTGACAGAAATCCAGAATCAATATGAAAGATCCTAACTGGCATAGGGTTACTGCTCCAATCTGAGTAGGCTTGTTTACTAGTTTAGCTGTTGGATGTATAATTTCTATAATTGGAGTCTGACTGGCTAAGCAACATTGCAATGCAGCTGCAACACCCTAAAGAAATTTTAGACAGGCTATTAAAGAATGATTTATGAAGCAGGCTTTTGTTCAACCAAGTGATTAGAATTTAATAGTGCTGCCTACTTAGTGTTGAACTGGACATAACCAAGCCAACAAACAACCAGGAAAAAAAAATAAAGAAAGAAAGAAAGAAAAAGAAAAGCATTAAAATATCTTCTGCATCAGAGCTGTGAACAGTAGCATCATACTAAAGCAGTGAAAAATTTGAGCCTTCCATTTCAGGCAATGTCTCACCCAAAATGTAAAAGCTTATGTTTGTTTCATGGGGTGAGGGAAAGGAGAAAGAACATCTAAAAAAAATGCTTTGGGAAGGGGGAATTCTTCAAATATTATATTTTAGAAGGCCTGTTTTAGTGAGTTTTGGAAAAACAAAAGATAGGGGGAACAGGAAGAGGAAAAAATTGTTTAAAGCATCTTAGAGCTGATGGTAACTTTTCTTCTCCCTAAACAAACTTTCTTACTAAGTGGTGTCCTATAATTTGTCAAACAAGTCTGAAACCTGATTCCTATTAACATTAATGAGAGTTTGAATGTGTTGCAGGGCATTTGACCATTAGTACACATTTCTGTTGGGAAGAAAACTGTCTTATTCATATAGGCCCTTACAACAGTGAATGACAGCAAGTCCACTTAGTACATTTCTGATGCTGTTATTTCAAAACTCAACAAAACAGAAATTATGGGTGTCAGAAAGAATATAAATTCAAAACAAATAGGCTCTGCTCATTAGCAGATGGATTTAAAGTACAGATTTTAGTTGAAAAAGAGTGTACAGAATTGCAAGTAAACATCTACTACACCTACTTACAACATTGTGCTCTCGGAGAGTTGTGTGCGCTGGGCAAGTATTCAGTAATATGCTCAGAAACAAAGCAATGACCGAGGTTTATGCAAAAGCAACAGGAACACTCCCACTGAATCCCCCCAAACAGCTCTTTACAGTTATGCGCAGGTGCCTGGATCACTCCAATGCTCTGTAGGAGAATATAGAAAGTCCCTGGAGTGCCAACAGTGAAGCAAAAGATACCCGCAATAAGCAGGCAACATTGGGAAATCCAGGAGATAATTTTGGAGCAGTTGTCTCTCAAATTTTTTGTGACTTTTCCAATGATCCACAGAAGTTTTAGTTCTTTTTAGCTGACATAGAAAGACATTTCAAAATAGTGGGTCGGTTTCCCACAGATAACATACATGAAACAATCAGAACAACAACAGCAATAACAACAATAAGGAAAACAAGGTACAAAACAAGCAATACAAAGCGCACAGACAGGCGGAGCAGACCTGGACACCCCTCACCCAGCATCACTGGGTGTGGAGCCAGTGTTGGGGACAAGAGGTCAGCATGGTATGGAATAGCCTGGCTGTGGCTCCCCCCCCAACTCATGCTGAAAATTAACCCTGTCCTGGCAAAACCAGGACATTATCCACCCCCTATTCTATAACATCTACGTCATGCCCCGCAGCCATTTAACAATAAACAAAATACAATATAGTTCACTGGCCATTCTCCCCCGAAATTAAGACCCCCTGAGGCACACATTGGACCTCTCCATCTTCCTGCATCACCCACCAGGTGCACCCAGGTCACTGAGGAAAGGCAATCCTGTGGATGGGTTTGCCTTTGCCTGAGGCAGGACTAACCCAGACCACTTATCCCAAAACATTCTGTATGTGCATTATGGGGACTTTATCCCCGTCTACAGTACGTGGAAGTTTTGACTGGGTAGGGCCAGCTCGATTGACAGATCCTCTTGTGTTGACCAGCCAGGTGGCCTTTGGCAGATGCGTGTCCCAGTGTTTGAAGGTTCCAACTTCCATTGCCTTCAGTGTAGTTTTTAACAGTCCATTATACCGTTCAACTTTCCCCGAGGCTGGTGCATTGTAGGGGATGTCATAGATCCACTCGATGCCATGCTCTTCTGCCCAGGTCTCTATGAGGTTGTTTCAGAAGTTAGTCCCGTTGTCTGACTCATTTCTCTCTGGGATTCTGTGTCGCCATAGGACTTGCTTTGCAAGGCCCAGGATGGTATTCCAGGTGGTGGCGTGGAGCACTGGATATGTTTCCAGCCATCAGGTGGTTGATTCCACCATCATCAGCACATGATGCTTGCCTTGGTGGGTCTGTGGAAGTGTGATGCAGTCAATCTGCCAGGCCTGTCCATATTTATATTTCCAACATCGTCCTCTGTACCACTGGGGCTTATACACTTGGCTTGCTTCAGTGCAGCACATCTCACATTCATGTATAACCTCTGCAATAGTGTCCATGGTCAGGTCCACCCCTTGATCTCGAGCCAATCTATATGTCGCATCCCTTCCTTGGTGACCCAAGGCCTCATGGGCCAACCGGGCAATAAATAATTCACCCTTATGATTCAGATCCCTGACTCTTGGGTACATGGGCATCCACATTGCACACCTTCACAACTAGGTTTTCCACCCAAGCCGCAATATCCTGCCATAGTCCAGCGGCCCAGATGGGTTTCCCTCTGTGCTGCCAGTTGCACTGTTTCCACTACTGCAACCACACCCACAGGGCATTTGCCACCATCAATGAGTCATTGTAGAGGTAAAGCCTCGGCCACCTTTCTCAATCAGCAATATCCAAAGCCAGCTGGGTGACTTTCACCTCTGCAAACTGGCTTGATTCGCCCCATCCCTCAGTAGCTTTGGCGACTCATCGTGTGGGGCTCCACGCAGGAGCTTTCCACTGTTGATGTTTTCCTGAAATGCAACAGGACCCATGAGTGAAATGGTCGCATCACTTCTCCTCATCTGACAGCTTGTTATATGGTGGGGCCTCTTCTGTGGTGACATCCCAAAATCTTTGCTCTCTGGCCAGTTCGTGATGACCTCCAATATTCGGGGGTGACTGGGTCTGGAAGATAAACCCACATATTGAGAAATAGCTTATTAAGTCAGTGAACCGAAGCCGGAAGTCTGCCATCTGCTGGAGGAACGCCAGAAGCCGGAAGTCCGCCAGAAGCCGGAAGCCACGGGAACGCGGCAATACAAAAATTCGGAGGAAGAAGACTCTCTCTTTCTGCTGCGCCACTGCCGCACTGCTGCCAGACGCGCCGCGTTCCATTCCTACCCGTGTAGGCTGCCGGGCGCCTGCCGGGCCAGTGCCGCTGCTGCCACTGGAAAAAGACTTTGGGCGTGCAACCGCCCCAAGCTTTTTTGAGCCAAACCACTGTGCCGCTGCACTGTCACCACACCGGTATCGCTGACGATAAAGAGACTTCCTGAACCGGTATTGCTCCAGGCCTAGCTGAACCCCATCATTGCTGCTGTCGGAACCATCAAGGTTGCCACCTGGCTCCACAGAGACTATTACCGAACGCCAAAAGGGTAGAAAACAACAAACACACACACCACTACACCACGCCATCTACACACACAAGTTATATTTTTGACATAATTGAGTTCTTATTTTGCCCTATCCCCTCAGAGGCTTCCGGTTTCTCCTCAGGGAAGGGGAGTGAGTGGGTGGGCGTGGCATAGTGGCGTCCCTCGTTATCGTAATCTTTCCGTAGAGTAGGTACGGTTGTATGCAAATATATATTTGGTAATAAATTAGTTGA
>JAVSBS010006070.1:0-24327 GCA_033124195.1 Coracias cyanogaster
ACCCTTCCCCAGCTCCGTTGCCCTTCTCTGGCCACGCTCCAGCCCCTCAAGGTCCTTCTGGGAGTGAGGGGCCCAAAGTGACCCCAGGATTGGAGGTTGGGCCTCCCCAGTGCCCAGTCCAGGGGGACAATCCCTGCCCTGGTCCTGATGGCCACACTAGTGCTGACACAAGCCATGTATTATATTAGAGTATGTTATAGGAATGTGTATTATATTGCAGAATATGTTACATGTTACCGCCATATGAACAGTGGCTCCAACCTCCCCACCTCCTCTTTTCCCAAGGGGAAACGAGCACAAAAACGTTCTCCCCATCTCACAGTAACACCCCATCTCACCCACCACCTCTCCTAGCTCAATCGCCGTGGTGGGACCAGGGTATGGAAGCCACTGCTGATGTGCAGCGGAATTTTTTCTGCGTCAAATTATACCCCTAAACAACTGATCCTCTTTAACATTTGGTTTTGTGGGTTAGCGGAAATGTCCGTAAATTACACAGGCATGTGGATGAGAACTGATCTGCATCCTCTTAGTGACTTGGATTGAATTACCGGGATTGAACAGTAAAATAAAACGATGGATTTCTCTGAGCTCAGCGTACAAAACAAATGAGATCTTGGCGGAACTCCCTCTACTAACCTTCCTCCCCCTGACATCAGTAAGGTAACTGATAAGGCATCAAATAAAGCCAGAACTTACAGATTCTCTTTTCTTTTTTGTGTTGTGTGACCTCTTAATGATCTCTCATTTCAGACCGATTTTCAAAATTCTTACTTCCCATCCAACCATAGTTCCGGTTTCTGAAATAACATCTTCTAAACTGGTCAAAGATAGAACTTCTGTTAACCCCGGGACTCAAACAGTCTATAACGAACTTCTGCTGAAGAAGGAGCTGTTTTAAAATTTAGATTTTATTCCTTTGTATTTGCTGTGTTATTATTGCTTGATTACCTACGAAACAGGGCTTCCCCTTCAAAGCAAAGTCTTGCCTAGGAAATAATTTTCAAGGAAATCAACACAACCTTCTAATGACGGGAATTAGGCACGAGAAGCCGAAGAGAACACACCGTGTGCCAACGCTTTCTTAAACAGCAGTAACTTTATTGCCCACAGATAACGCAAACATTTTCCACACTTGCTGCAATTCAGCAAGTTACCTACTTAACAAGGTTCACAAAAAAACTATTTATTTCAGAAGTACCCTATTGTTCTTTGAGCATATTCTCATTGAAGGTGTTTATTATTGCTCAAATCTACAGTCTGGTTGTGATTGGCCACTCAGTCACGAGATATGCAGAATTAAAGATGGTACAGGACTTTCAGGAATTCATTTTTAATTACAAAATATACCTGTTTGTAGGATAGAAAAACAACGCAAAATAACAATATTTGAATTTCTGAGTCCAGACTTTCTTTGGGCACAATACATCTGGATGCACTTCAAAGCAGAACGGAATATCAATAGAAAAAAATACTGTACATTGATTTTGAGAAATCACATCTTGACACAGATTAAGTGTTCACACAAAGGATGCTGTAGTGTCTTCTAAAATTAAAAAAACAAAAACAACAAAAATAAATAGGAAAAATGTCACTGGTATTACACCAAAGACAAGCTCTGAAGGCCAAAAAAAAAATGAGAACATCTCTATTAGTCCAACACAATTCCTCCAAACACTGTATTATTGACTGGAGTTCGCTTACTCTGTTACGGCACCTCCCCCAAAATGGGGATCTCATTTCTCTCCAGCGAGAGCAAACGTCCTTTCTTCTAGAACCAGGTCCTTACATATAATAAATTTTTGAAGGAAAAGGAGGAAAAAGGTGTAGCCAGGGCTTGAACGTGCCTCTGTAAAGCTTTTCCTGCCCGTCAGTCTAAAAGCGAGGGGCAGGAGACCTGGCTGGTGTCGTTTGAAATGAACACTCTCATTTTACCTCTCGATAGAAGGCGGCTGCACAAGCGCTAAATTTCAGTTCGTTGCAATTTTCCCCCTCATATCCTGCCTAAAAAAGGAATTTGAATTTAAAGGCAACAGTAAACCACACGCAATATGTCGAGAGAAAGTTTTGCTGTTTTCAAGTCAGGACACCAAGGAAATCAGAGAGACAACTAATTCCTGGGATATGTGAATAAAACTCCTGCATTCTGACTGGGGCACGACTGGTTTTGGCGTTCATGTGGAAAGTAACACTGCGGTGTATGGGTTTAACGCACTAGGAGCCACATGAAAAAGCAACTAAGAAATGATTTAGTGGGTGTTCTCAACAGAGACATTTAGCAGCACAGAGAGAGAGGGACCTTCCTTCCCCCAGACACTAGAAAATCCTGCTTTACACTAACAGAACACTGCATAATCTCAATTCCACTCGTCAGGGCCAAAATGATGCATATCTCTTACAAATGGCCAAACTCACAAGCAAAAACATTTAAACCAGAAATTGTTCAGCTCTACATTTATTGCAGATATTAAAGGGTTAACAATGCTAACAGGTTTACTTACACTAAAAAGAAATGTCAGTTGTCCAATAACAGAAGCGTCTAATTGTTACTAGCTTAGCACTACTGCCAGTTTGCACGGAACAGAAACTAGCAAACTGCTCTACGAGATTAATGGCAAAAAGAAAAAACCAACCAAAAGACAGTAGACACACCACTGAAGTGAGTTAAAATGTTCACTGAAGCTTGCAGTCTTCATGGAAGAGAGCCTGGAACTAAAATAACAGAAAAGAAGCTAGTAAATTTGGAACAAGGCAACGTATCCGCATAACAAATGTTTCACATGTACAAGTAGTTAAAATTTTTCAAAGCAGAGCTGCCTGCAAAAGCAGGGCCAAATAAAAGGGAATTCCTTTTGCCAAAGGAGCGCGAGGTCGTCTCTTGGTAAAACAAGATACAAGTGGCCAACGGGAACCCACTTGGGAGCAACGCTGGAATCTCAGCACCAGCATGGCTCTGCTGAGATCTCGTCCAAGAAAGACAGACCGCTCTGCAGTCACCTGGGGCAGGGATCGAGCTTTTCCCAATGTTCACCTTCATACTCGAAATCGAATTGCGCTCAGGAAGGACGGTACCGTTTTCCCAGCCGGATACCAACAGCTCTCCCAGACTGGGTAAGCGGGTGTTGGGCAAACACACCCTGAATGGTCTCAGGTCCCACAAACTCGGTTCAGTCAGAGCAGCGCTGAACGCTGCTCCAGGTCTGAGAGTGAGTTTTGATCTCGCTTGAGACTCTTCCCTCGTGCCTTTCTGCAAGTAAGGTAATGTGTAATCAAGAATTCTTTCCAGAATGTAAATGTGAAAGAAGAGGTGAACGGGAATTCTGCAGGGAAATACAAATTGCGAGCAACAACACCGGCAGTGCCGTCGAGGAGACTAAAAGAAAAGCTAAACCCGTTTGAGTGGGTCTGAGAAATAATTCAGGGGACCACAGTATTAGTTTCAGAGCATCATTCTAAACCAGGCTGTGACTGACAGATCTTTTCGAAAGGCTCGAGTCTTACACTGTGTAACTGCTAATTACGCACAGGAAAGAGAGGGGCAGTGAAGAACACGCTCAAATAGGAACTGAACTGGTGAGCGTACGCTGCCACGTGCTGTGATCGATGATCTCGCAAGCAGCCCGTGGTCCAAAACACGGCCGGATTTCAAATGTCTCCACGTAAAGCCTATGAGAAACGTCTGGGCTATCGACTGTCTTTGAATGTGATAGCCAGAGAAAATTTTTCCACTTACAGCCTTCATGCTTCAACTCCGTGTAACGTGAAGGTGAAGACACGGGATGTTCACGGAACAGAACTACCAGCCTGTTTTTCTATTCCTGCCATCGTGGGTTTATTTAGTGATTATGCTCTTCAAGACAACTAAAACTGTGATTGGAAAACGACACTGCGACAGGGTTTTCTCTCTCACGTCAAGACCCATGCAGTAAATTAAAAAAACAAACCCACACCTTGCATTCATAAAGTGAAACTGGTTGTTACATGCAAGGAAAAATGTGTTGCTCCAGAATGAGAAGGAAGACACTCCCTTTCCAACCAGCAGGGCTTTTAATGGAGAAAGAGTATCGTTTTGTTCTCTAAACAGCAGGCACAGGCAAGTTGACAACTGAAGACCACATTTTCTGGCATATTTGTGGGTTAGGAAGGTGAGATGCTGCCACGTTTCTGTGGGGTGCTCTCAGGGGTGTGCCACAAGCTCTCTGCTCTACAAGAAGCACGGCGCAGGATGGGAACGTCAGCGAGGCAGCGCTCACTGCCAGGAAGCAAAGCATGCATCAGCTCGAGAACAGCTCATTAAAGAGAACTTCCGTGAAGTCGTGGTGCTATGACACTCAAGGGAAGACTTCTGGCTAGTTTTAGAAAGGTTCTGATGGAGAATGAGTACACTAAAAAGCGCAATGCAAAATTCTGCCGTTTTGGGTAACCGAGCCGCGGATCCCTTATTGATGCGCAAGTCAGAGAACATGAATGATCAGACCTGGGGTGTTTATTTGTGGTAACACTGCTAAATCTTTCATGTCTTCATCGAGCAGTCAGGCGATGCTTTCTGTTGAAGCACAGTAGATTAATCCAGGCTTCTTTCAGTAAGTTCTCAAATAGTCCCTTAAAAGTACAATCCCTTGTCTTACTTCTCGGGATTTTTCAATAAAAGAACTTCTGCAAAGCAAACATTTAATAGAAATGACTCTCTAAACTGATGGCCTGACAAAACTCATGATCCAAGTCCAGACGACTTCTGAATATATGCTCTCCGAGTGTTTTCTTCAGCATTTTCTGCAGCCATATGAATTGCACCTGCTCATGGCTTAAACTTCTCTGAGAAGCAAAGACATTATTCAAGAAGTTGTTGGAGAAGAGCTGCAAATTTGTGTAAAAACAAAAAGTACACTTAAAATATGTACCACTTGCTCATGACAGTGAGAAACCTTAGCAGTGAGGTTTTCAAGAAAGAGTTTAGTGTCCTCGGACTCAGATGAACTGTTATTTGTCCTATGCTTAAAGTCTAGAATCCTACACAAAACAAGCATGCAGGTAGAGACTCTTCTTTAAATTGGTGTATGGAGGAAAGGAAACTGCTTTATGCAGACTCCAGAAGTAGATCAGAAGATTAGGCCATCAGTAAAATGTAACAAACTCAGATCAGAACTGCCTCGCAAGAAGATCTGAATTTGAGAAGATCATTTGCTTCAGAAAGGATCAGAGCCAGCGCAGGTTACTCAGACTCCTCATGCTTATTCCGTTGCTTTTTTTTTTTTTTTGGCAAGCCATCTCATCACAAAACAGGCAAACTTGGCCAAAGAGAGGGGTAAACAGGCACTTCCGAGAACAAAATCAGTTGTTTCTTCCTCAGAAGATGACATCCAAGTCGTTAGCTTGCACCATTAAATACAAGACTAACGTTAATCTTGGGAAATGTTTTAATACGCGAGTATTCAAGTCCACTACTAGAGAACAAAGGGTTCTTCCCACTGGCAAACTCTGCCGAAGATCTCTCAGACAGCCGCCTTTGCACATCCGTGCGCTTTCTAGTGAGCGGGTCTCTTATGTCAAACCTAGAAAGTAAGAGTTGGGGTAATTCAGCAGCTCAAAGCAGTTCAGCGTAGGTCTGGATTCTCATGAAACGTTACGAACACTCATGGAAACAGTAATATTTCCTCGGTAAAGGAGGACTTTAAAAGCCCTGGTACGTTAATGATTGCAGGAATTCATAAACCAGACGTGTCCATTGCACATACCTATTTACTTGCTCTTTTCTGCCTGTACATTTGTATCATTCTTTGACGGAAAACATCAAATGCATCTTCTTTATTTTCTTCCCCTGCAACACCCAAGCCCTCCCCTGCAGAGGTAGCACCCCTAGGGAGTAAAATGAATAGTTAGAACACTCTGTTTCTGATACATTTCACAATGTGCAGAAGAGTTCAAAACAATAGCTTCCAACATAGGCACAATTCAAGTGGAAAGTAATTCTGCTTCTTTTGGGGGAGAAGGGGAGCGGAGGCTTGGTACCTGGCGTAGCAGATCGACTCTGCACCAGCTCCCACCTCCCATCACGCATGCAAACACCCACCAGAAGAAAACGCTCCTGGGATATTAAGGGAGCAGTGAAGATACAGTCATCTAACAGACCCAGTTCTTATTTTACTGAACTTTAACCACTTTATTCACGGTGGAGAGGATGCTCTGTTCAAAAGATGGCAAAAATTGCCTTGTTTCTTACATTTTCAAAATGACAGATGTCAGAGACTTTGAGGAAGGAGCAGGAAACACCCCATAACTCTGGATAAGAGACGGATTTTTTTTTACCAAGAGAGCATAATGCAGCTTGTTGAAAATTTCTAGCACCCAAAGCAAGCTGAAGTCTTGTAGGACACACACCACAGACAAAACCTGGAGCTCCTGCCCTTCCAAGAAAACTGAGTAATTAACTCATCTCTCTGCACCCAGACACGCCAACAGAAGCAGACAAGCCTCAACAATACCAAAACAACTTTCTGCCCTGGAAGTAGGGTGGAGAGGATGACCCACAAGAATGCAGAGATGCCAGTAATTAAACTCCATCTCTTCCTCCAGGCTACGTGCATAGAACACAGACGTTACAAAGCTCAAGATGAATGAAACCTCTGCCACAGGAATGATCCTCTGGGCCAGTTTTACCCTCCAGGCCAGTTACGTTGGTATTATCTGTTCAAGATTTCCTGACGTGAAGTCAGAAAATGTAGAGTGGCCCATGTACTGGAGCTGGGGCTGCTGTGCTATCAGGGTAAAAGCTGAGGATCTGAAGTAGAAAAAAACGAAATCATTCTTATTCAATTTCTGTAATAATAGGTCCACTTAAGCCAAGCAGATTGTTGTGCAATTTGAAAAGAATATTCACAGACTCTAAAAAGCAATTTCGACTTTACAGCCCACAGTGGAAACCCCGGGTGCTGTTTTCACTTCTGAATGGTAGAGTCTGACTTGGCAGCTGGACGATCCAATTAAGTTATGTTTTAAATTACAGTTAAGAGTAAAGTCACCTAAAAGACCTCCCAAAACCTTGTTTCATCTTTTATAGTACGACCTGTTGAAGCAGACTCTCCTCATCTGCTATTTCCATTACCCAACAGTTGCTTCATACTTCCCAACAGAAAGATTTAATTTGTTCTATTTACACCACGGTTCCTCTCCTAGATGACTTTCAGAATAAAAAAAAAAAACCTAGTCAAAGACATGAGATAATTACTCAGAGGAGGGTCTATCCCATAACAATCTTCTGCCTTTGAGTGTGGTTGGGTCTGGGTTTTTATAAACACCTCTTGGACCGTGAAACGAGTCAGAGCCGTAGCTGCGACACATTTATTCTCAAGACAGAGAACGGCTTCTAAGACCAACATGAAACTCTATTGACAATTTCTAGACCCATCATTTTCATGAGCAGTCACCACACAATTCAGATTTTTTACAGTAACATAAATAAACTCTCCTCAAACCTGCAAACGTGACTTGCTCTCTCAGCCAAAGACAAGCTTTAAGCTTTCCTAACAAAAAAGGGCCTCAAGTTGCTTTGTGTTAGGACTGATGTGCCTGAATCCACCAGTTTGAGATACCAGTGCGATAGAATGGTCAAGGTAATTCTCTGCACTAGAATTGTAGTCTCTCCAATTATTAATTCCTCCTCTTTTGCTCAGTGGATCAGATTAGACAGCACATGGACTTTTAAACTAGTCTTCAATAGAAGAGCTGGTAGTTTTCCAAAGGGGAGGAAAGAGTAGATGCTACAGATGACTACATGAAAAAATACACCAAACCAACAAACCCCCTGCGCTGCATCAAAGCGACTCACAAGAGAAAGTAAAACATTAAATTGCACTGCTTTCATCCTCGCTGAGATTGTCCCAAGGTAT
This sequence comes from Coracias cyanogaster, assembly GCA_033124195.1. Classification (NCBI taxonomy): domain Eukaryota; kingdom Metazoa; phylum Chordata; class Aves; order Coraciiformes; family Coraciidae; genus Coracias; species Coracias cyanogaster. Next base: position 7,887 of record JAVSBS010006070.1, read on the forward strand.
TGTCCAAAGATTTACTTTGATGGGAAAGTAAAAAGAGGTGCACACCACGGAAATAAGCAATAATACGGAGTTCTCTCTACATTACAGAAAAGGTCAAGAAGTTTCTGTGAGAGGCACAGGAAGCAGTTCTTCACTGCTCTTTGCAGGTGTCATAGCACTGGACTCAGGCTGGAAAAACTGTATTTTCACATATTAAAAACACAGTTCTTAAAGATGGCCAGAAACTTTCAGACAGAGGAAGGCTCTCAGCCCAGGTACAATTAAACAGCTCATGATTAGTGCAGCTAAAATTGTGCCAGGAGCTACAGAAACAAAAAAAAATTACTCCTATCTTTGGTCCCAACAAGTTTTGAGGCTAAGAACCAAGGTGGTTATAACACTAGTGAACACAAAGAGAGCTAGAGGCGAAGTAAGCTGCTTCTCCTTGTCCGTTTGCTGCTGAAAAAGGGAATATAGAAAAAAATAAAAAGTGATGGCCACTGGATAGCAGGGAGCGCTGAGGAGAACAGAAAGCGAACAACCACAAGTATCCCGCCAACTAACACGACCAGTGCTGTCCAAGGCATGAAGAGAACACGGAAACCCCTGCAGAAAGAAGACTGTTAAACCAAGTGGGTGAACTAGAAAGCTTGTTCAATGGGTTCTGTGAGAAATAAATAGTTTGTGCCTCCTTGTTCAGCCAGGGAGCCGGTGGAGGCATTACCCATTCTCCGTGCTGGCAGCCACGGACGCTGGATACAGCAACTTTAAAAACAAAAATGAAGATTCAAAGCCAGAAGTGTATTTTAAAGGAAAAAGCACACTTACCTTCTGGCAGATGCACTTACCTCTTTCAGTATGCAGGGGAATTAATCACATAATTAAGACTGAAATTAATAAGTGTTGCCCAGACCTAGGGGTACCACACACGATATTCCTCAAGTCTATTTCTATATTATGTACCTGGCGTGGTAGCAAGGAGATCCCCAGGATAATACTGCGTTCAAAAGCCCTAAATACACCAAACAACAAAAACCACCTCCTGAGGAAGAAGGGCACCCACCATCTTTAGGAAACGTTTGCACACTGCGGCCTTCACGCTGCACCCTTCAGCGGTGGCAAACTGGATGGCAAGAAAACAGCCACCTCCCAGAGCAGACTGTGCCCAGCCTGGCCCGAAAAACACGTGAAGTCATAGAATTATAGAATGTTAGGGGTTGGAAGGGACCTCTGGAGATCATCGAGATCATCAAGTCCAACCCCCAAGGCTCCACGCTTAAGTGTGCTGAGGCTGGAGGCCAACGCCAAGAAGGAAACAAAGCTCTGACCTGGCCCCACCTAGGTGGGTTGGGTAAAATAAACATCGTTACTATTAGAATCCCAGCCTTTTCCAGAGCTGTCAAATTTCTGCCGCGTGTCCCCATTACATACACTTTTACAGGCTCTCTGATCCCTTTTCCTCGTGTGCCGAGGCCGTGTCCTTCTTGCCAGCCCATCTTCTGAAGCATCTGGAAACCCACATTCCTGTTGGTGAGTTTCTTGTGTGAAAATTCTAAATCTTTGGGTTTCTGTGGAGTGGAAAAAACAGGAAAACAAAGGGGGGTTTGTTATATGGGGAGATAATGTATGAAAAACACTCAGACTCCACCCCCCTTCCCAAAACCCAAGTGCGCTTGAATTTCTGGATATATAGAAGTAACTTCTAAGCAGCACTTCAATAGCTACATGGAAAAAGTCTATCAAAGAGTAGATGCTGGCCTTAGAAAACAGAAAAGGTACTTTTCAGGTCCTCAAATTGTTTAATTGCATTATTAAAACAGCAGAGAATACACCTTCACCTTTTAAAAGGTAGTTATGGTTTTTAATAACAAATATTGAATGACCTGATGACCGAATCTCTACTGCAAATACAGAGCAGTCAAATAACACCTCACTAATTTTGGAAAATTACAACGTATTTTCCAGGCAGCAATGCAATGATTTCTTTTTTTTTTTTTTTAAATAGAAGACAAGATTAACACACAGCTTTCCAAAAGAAAAATGTTTCATTTTGACACAGGCAGTTAAAAGACAACAGGAGCCACGGCTCTCCTCAGATTTAGTCCAGTCCTTTTCAGTATCAGGGTCTCTAGGTTTTAATTTGATTTTATGACAATAACACATTTTCAGAGGCTGCCTCTTGTAAAGACAAGTTGATTCCCCGAATGCAACGGCAAACCAGAAGAGTTTGTTACCTTCTTCTTCTTTGTAACTGGGCAACCACGAGGCCTATCATAAGCAATTCTGACAGGTTCATGCACTGCAAGTCAAACCAAAGACAAAATTCAGCTGTAAAATAGAACAATTTTAATACAGAACTTCCAAAGCACCTCTCAAGCGGGACTCTAACTCAACGCCCCAGCCTAAAATCAGAACAAGAAAGACCAGAATAAAAAAACCCCTAGAACTGGTAAGACTTTTTTTCCGTTCCACCACTGAAAAGGTAATTAGAAAATGCCTGTATTTAGTTTTGGACGCACCACGCCAGCAATATACTGATGGATGACATACTCTAAGGACTTTAGATCTTTCATTTCCCTGAGCTTCTGTAACGCTCTAACATAAAATTCAGACTGGACTTAAACGAGGTTCTTGCGTATCATCTTCATACCACAAAGGACAACCTTCACCAGTAAATATCATTATGCAAAGGAAAGATATTTGTTAACGAGGCTGCCAAGCACACACCATCAGCTTTAAGCTACTTATCCCTCAATTCTTACAGCACCATCGCCTGCCCCCGCTGGGGTCACATTGACCAAACTGGACAGGCCAACCCAAAGTCTAAATGTATTTAGTCAAACGCTCAGAATCTATTCAGAGCTATACTTCAGTCTGTTAATCTTCCATGCATCGATAAAATAAACCCTGCAAAAAGCTACTCCCGGGAGGTTTTTAAGCAGCGGAGAGAGGGTAACGTCCACACAGACTTTGAGAATATTGGAGGAGTGATGTTTGACTCCAACTTTGCTACAGCATGATAATACAGAAACTGTTACACAATTCACTCAGTTTCTCCTTTGTCTGTTGAACGAACCTTTAAAGTGAACGTTGTATTAATTTTTGTATTAAAGAAATGTAGCTCTTTGAGCCAACAGTCCGTAACAAAGGACAGAAAAAGCAGTTTTGCACTGACACCTACAAAATACCGTTGAAGTGACACTCACCTTTTGGTTCTTCTATGAGGCAAATCCTTTTCGAGGCAGGAATCATACCAACTTTCAGAGACTTGCTGCTGATTCGTTTGCGAGGAAATGGGGTACCAGGAGCAGAAGTTGATGCCTGTGTCGACAGATTTGGCATAGCCCCATCAGATGATGTGGCCAGCGGCACTTCACCTGCTGAAATTTCCTCTCCTGTTTTGGAAACCATCTCTTCAGCTAGGTTTTCCACACTTCTACCTGCTGACACGTCATCCTCTTCTCCCTCCTCTGCTTGCTCTATTTCTTCCGAAGGCTGGGAGATATCCTCCTCAAACTCCGCTTCCTCCTCATTATCTTCTTCCTCTTCTTCTTCCTCCTCCTCTTCCTCTTCTGAAATATCCACATTTCTCTCTTCGGGTTTAGCATTTTCCCCAGCTTCTGCCACGGCACTGAAGTTAATCGATGGACACAACTCATAGACCTTCATTCGGTAGAATTTGAAAGCAGAACTGTTTCGGTCCTGTAGAAACCTGAGCAAAAATTACAGTGAAAATAACATCAGGAAGAGATTCTCTTCAGCTAGCATGAAGCAAGACACTAGAAATAAATCTCTGATTAATTTTTTGAATGGAATCCCCAACAACATGCACTAGCAACAGGAATCATTCTCCTCAGTTCTTACAGGTGGCTTTTTATCTGCGCTTCTCAAACTGTGGTACAAAGTACTCAGTAGAATTATCTTCATTATACAGATGGAGAAAACTAAGACAAGACACTGGCTCTGGATGAGCCAGAAGGCAAAGATCAGACCCCAGAAGAGAATTCAGGTCTTCCACACTTCAGTTCTGTGTGGAAACAGGTGTATTGACTCTGAGAGACAGAAGAGACCGCGGGGCTCTGGTTTGGTTGGCACAGTGTGACCAGAAGAACCTCTGCTGATTTACACTCGAGCACTTAGGCCACCCTAATCAAAGCCTCGCTTAAAAAATTAACAAGATTGAAGATATTTTGGCAGAACGCTGTTTCAAGAGGCAAGCTGATTACTTAGGATATAAAAGAAGAAATACATCTATCAGTGCCCGTAGGTGTTTGGGAGAAGAGTTCTTCTTTCTTAGGTATTTCAGATATTCCCCATTAATGGTGGTGCTGGGCAGGACAACAGGGAGCGTCGCTCAAAATCCTCTGCTTCCAACACACAGAATAAAAGCAGACATCTCAACAACCAGTAAAGGGAAATGTCTCCTTAGCAGTTGTTTAGATGCATTTTGATTTTTCTCATTGGCCGGTTTACGCAGATAAACGTGTCGGTCACTCACCAAAGGTCGGGGTTATCCGCGCTGTTGTCTATGCTGAACTGCTCAATTTCTGGTCCTACCTGAGCAACAAACTTGGCGAGTTTCTCAGCAGTTTCCATTGTTTTAGAATCCACTGCAAGAAAGAGAACGCTCGTTACCTACAGCTCCATACCAAATCTGCAGCTCTGCGTCACGGTCAATACAGCTGAGAACGATCTACTTGAGCAAAAGAAATGGTTTTTAGAATTGCCAGCAGAACATTCCATGCAATTCTTTTCTCATATAGTTTACAATGTAAAATCTAATCTGGAGTCTTCGCTTACCCTCAGGAAACTGAGAGGACAATGGTGGGAGTAGTTCGGGTGGTGCTAATAAATCCTCAGAATCTGCCTGTTCTTCGGCCGGCAGAGAGAGCTCTGAACTGGCGGCACATTGTGAGGATGAGGTTGTGTCGCGGGAGGAATTCTTCTCAGACAGGCCGGTTTCTGCTGCAAAAGGCTTTGCCTGGACTGAACCTTGAAGATGCTTCTCTTGGTGTTTCAGCACCGTACCAGCTGAAAGCACAGTTTGTGTCCCTGTGGTTGTTCTCCTCGCCTTCCTTCCTCGAACACTGTGTTGTGTGATAATTCCGAGCCTTTTTCTTTTAAATAGCTTTCTCTTAATACTCGCAACTTTCCTGGCGTACAACATGGCCCTGACTGATTCCGTTGCAGATTCTTCCAGTGTTCTACCCTCAGCACCCGCTTCCTTTCCAGACGACGTCCGCCTTTGCATCTCTGACAGCTTGAGTCTGTAGTACTTGTATTCTAGACTATCTTCATCAGACAAGAACCTAAATAAAATAATGTAATTAAAACAAAAGTCCCAGCTGAAAGCACAACTGATCTCAACTCCTCAGCTCAGATCCTTTTCTCCAGGGATATACACAAGCTGCCACATCAACCTCAGCCTGCTCAGATTCTTCTTGGAGTAAGGGCCAGCTCCGCTTCTAAAGCGGAATGTAAGGAACACCAAGCAAATAAACGATGGAGGGTTTTCACATAAATTGTTTGGCTAGTAATTAATCAGCTACGCTGCAATTCACACCTAAAGAGATACTGTCCTATTAAAAGATCAGGGCCCTTGGATGCGTCTCAGCTTTCCGACATTATTCATTGAACACTAGATCCCCGATTCTCCTACCTTTCTGAACCTTTCTAGTAACTACATCTGCTTACTGTTTTCACCCCATAAATGTAAATTGCTTTTAACATCTCCTGTTGGGATTGACACACGTGTCATTATTGACAGATCAAAACCAACAGGAGCGACTAGACAAAACAGCAGCAACCGGGGCAATTTCCAGCCATATCAGGAAGTAGAATTAGCTGAGGAAACATTTTCCTAAAGTCTGATTAAATAGACAATATGCTTTGATCTCACACCCGTTGGATGAAATACTGAATTTAATTAAATATATTCCAAATATCCCCATCAGAGAGTGGTATTGCAGCACACTGTTCAAACACACCTACCAATATTCAGGGCAGTTCTTTTGAGCACTTCTCTCTTTGGCAGACAAGGTTCCTGACACAACGCTATTCACGAGCTGCTCAATTGTCTCCACAACTTTCCGATCAGCTCGCTGCGGGGCTGGAGGAAGGAATAAAGCGCAGTCATTAATTCTTCTCATCAACACGGTATCAATATGTCGCCGTTCTTATTCTTTGACACGCTGACATTTGCCATTTTTAAACACATTAACACAAAAAAGGCTGCACTAAATACTACGCTAAATTCAAGAAAGCTCAGAAACTTTTATCAGCTGAGATTCTAGAATGGTTTGTTATGAGGACTGTGGTTGAAGAAACTCACCCTTTGCCATCCTGGGCAAGCGAAACCATCCTTTAAAAGGCTGTTATTTAGTGCACCCAAAGGATTTTATGCAAAGTAAGTACATTTGAACTCTGCTCTGAAGGGGCAGGTTCCGAATTATTTGGTGTCAGTGCTGCAAGAGCTCCCGGCGAAAGTTTAATTAGGAATCATAGAATGTGAGGGGTTGGAAGGGACCTCTGGAGAGCATCGAGTCCAACCCCCCTGCCAAGCAGGACCAGAGAATCTAGGGCAGGTCACACAGGAACGCAGCCAGATGGGGCTTGGAAGTCTCCAGAGAAGGAGACTCCAGAACCTCTTTGGGGAGCCCCTTCCAGTGCTCTGGAACCCTCACAGTCACGAAGTTCCTCCTCATGGTGAGGTGGAACTTCCTGTGCTCTCGCTTGCATCCATGATGTCCAGCCTGTGGAGCCAGCATCAGTCAGTGATTTCCCCATCCCAGCCCTGGGCACATCACATCCCTTCAGACGTTCAGATTAACCTTCCTAAGATGTACTCTTACCAGTACCTCTTACTGATGAGTTTTTCCACTTTTTTTAAAAACCAAAAGCCTCAAAGCAAACAACAAGGGAAAAAACCATCATTAGCAGAGTGCTCCGACACCCCGGGGACCCAAGGAATACCCGCGGCTGGGGGCTACAAACACAGCAGGGGCAGCTACCCGAACTAGCAAAACCAAACCATTTTCCCTCCTCCACCTGTGTTTTGCTTCTGTAATCTCACAGGATCCGTTTTATTAAATCTTAACCAAGCTGAAGAATTCAGTTGCTTTGAATTTTTATGTATTTGGTCATCCCTCCGTTGCTGAGCGAGCGGTTAACGGGTACAGGTATTTTTCTAGATGATCACAAAGTTTGTCTTCAAATCGAACACTTCCGCACAAAGAGAAATTACAAGAGTTTAAAAACCAGCAGCTGCTACAAAAGGTGGCGAATAAAGTAGATTCTAGCCTGTTAAACAGGTAATATAACAGCTTTTTCAAACCAAAGCGTGATAACGCTGCTCTTCCTCCGCTCCTCACCGCCTACACGGCACATCGTGGCAGAGAACTCGGCCCAGAAAGGGTGTTTGTCAACAAAACGGTGTTGCCAACTAACCGGGCAGGCAGTAAATCACCTTGAGCTTTCTCCCGTCCTTTTTCAGAGCCAATTACAGATGCTGATTGACAGTTGCCAGAATCTGCCGCTGCCTGCTGCACATAAACACTAATTGCTAAAACACACGCAGATTAATTGTAACCGCAACAAGACATTAAATGTTCCTCCAAAGCCAAGACCAGAGGCAGACAGTGAAACAGAGGCTTCAGAGCTTCCAGTATTTATAGCTGATGTAACCTAATCAAATACACATTAAGGCAAAATAAATATCCACTTAGTCACATAAGTACTGAAACACGCGGAGCGCACCAAGCCCCAAAAGCTCACGAGGTTCCTCTCCACGGCGCCTGCAAACCCACTTCTCCCTTTTCTCCAGAACGCAGCTTCTCTTAAGAAGATTTCACTGAAGAATTATGTGAATCAAAGCATCCGTCACTTCCCGGTAATCTAAACTGTTTACTACAGTGCTTCAGCCGCATGTAAACCAAGTGTTGGTAAATGAGCCGCTGTTTTTGCAATTGCTGAAGGCAGCGAGGCGCGGGGCAGCCCCAGAGCTCCATCCAGCTCCATCCAGCCCCTCCACGCTCATTTTCCCGGCTTCCAGGCACCGCTCGCAGGGAATCCCGTGCTGAACACGGGATTAACGCCGCTTGAGAAAACTGAGCTCATTAGGCTCTTTAGCAAATAATTATTTTGCAGTTATTCTATTACCCCGGCCTGCTGCCCCAAACAGAGGTGCTTTCGAAAAGCTTTCTTAGGTCGTTGACTTGGGTGAATATTATTATTTCCAAATAAAACGCGGGGAATATCTTCCGCCCTTTTGGCGAGGGGATTTCCGTGCATCTCCGAAGCTCCAACTGGTAAAGTTCTCATCCACACAGGACAGCTCGAAAGACTATGGGATGCTTGATTACCTTCTCCCAGAGATCAGACATCCCAGCCGAGCTCTTCACTCCCAGCCACGCTGTCCAGGCTTGAACGGCTCCGTAACCAGGAAGAACCCTCGTGCCAGCACGACACGAGCACTGCAACAGCCTGAGCGCACACGGGGTGGATGTTGCAGGGGATTTACACCCAGGCAAACCCAAACCGAGCTGTGTGCTGGCCCAGCAAGGAGGGCACAGCCGTAGGAAGCGCCTCGTTTGCTTTGCTGCACTACACAAAGCCCAAATCTAGAGCAGAATCTCATTTATCAGCAGCCACGCCACTACTACCAGAAGAAGAAAGAAAAATTGTAAATGCCTGAAAGTCACATAAACTGGGCTCCTGCCACAAGCCGAGCTGCGAGGAAATGAAGTTGCACTAGTCAAAAAATCCAGCAGTGGCACAGACACCTGCCAGCCCTTGGGAAGGGCTACGGCAGAAATAAAGGGGATGTAGCTTCCTACAAGTATCTGAATGACGTGTTACTGTGATAAATCATTTTCCTAGGAGAAAACTGACAGTAAACAGCCTTAAGCCAAGGCAAACAACTGAAGGGATACACATGACACTTCAAAAAGAGAAAAAAAAAAAAAAGCCTCTCCATTTTAAATCCCTTTGAGTACATTAATTACTTAAATACACAAACCAAACTTCTTATATTTCTTCTCCCCGCTTCACTCATTTTTCCTCGCTACAGTTTAAACTCGGCTGTTACCAAACTACCTCCTCAGCGTCTGCTTCTCTCACAGCACTGATTTCTCGTTCGTATTGTTTTTACCTGCTCAGAACCCCCCCCGTGGTGTTCTCTGCTGGCTCCCAGGCTCCCAGCGCTATTATTCTCTTTCATCATTTGCTTGTTTTTTAATCATTTTCCCCTCTTTCAACTTTATTCGTGCTCTCTCATGTACATAGTTTAATATCTTCTAGAAACCCGTAGCTGGAGGACTAAACCCCAGAGAAGAGAGAAAGGTGTGAATAAGCGTCAGAGGAGATGACATCTGCGGCTGGAGAACTCCAAGTGGGAACAAGCTCTGCCCCAAGAACTGAAGGCAGCGCTTTGCCAGGTCACTATTCCTCAATATCGCTCTTCTCATTAGAGTCTCAAGGTAAGAGGAGATCCAAGAAGCGTGTCATCTTCTCTTCAAAGCCCTTTGTTAGGCAGAAACACAAAGCAAGTAACGCTTCTCCCTTGGTCTCTAGAGTCTCGGGGATGATGAGGTCGCACCACACACATCGTCAAGCGGCTGCCTACCTGATCACAGCGACCCAACCGCCGGTGGGGCGGGGAAGCCAGCCAGCAAACAGGGCAGTCCTGGGAAGGAGTTTAACTGCTTAGCTTATCATTTACGGCCAAAGCTTTAAGCCAGTTTCTGGAAGTTCTATCACCCTGGCAACTTTCAGGAAGCCTTTAAGAGCCTTTCCAACCTCTCATGCTCCCCTGGAATTCAGCACTTTTCCACACGGCGTGGCCCCTCCTCCAAGCACGCCCTTCTGAATGGGAGGGCAGCCCCGATCAGCAGCCATGGTAACCTCTGTAGGTGTTTCAGAAGGGTGAACACCATAATCCTGCTGCTTTCATCAGCATCACAGAACCCTAGCATGGTGGAGGTTGGAAGGGACCTCTGAAGATCACCTCATCCATCCCCCTACTCCAGCAGCTCACCCAGAGCAGGGCGCCCAGGATCACATCCAAGCAGGTTTTAACCCCACCGTCAATAATATCACCAACTAAACCCAGCCAAAGGCTCTGGTTGCCTGCATTTTGTGGACGCTTGCCAAGTCCAGGGGCAACAGCAAGATCCCACAACTATCTGGAGCTAATTAAGGAAACATTGGATAATCTTATATCCTACTCTTATTTATAAAGCACACTTGACAGTCATAAACACTAGAACCTCCAGCTAAGTCCACCACACATCTTCCCTCCCAGAGGCAAACACGAAGCAGGGCTGGCAAGTCATGCTGCTCATTTTCTTTTTAATACACGCAAGAACTTCAAAACCCACAGCAAAGTTTATCGGGGAGAGAATATTCTCTACTTAAGTTAGGGTGGAAAGGCGAAGGGAAGGAAAGAGAACCTCTGAGGTACGAGAGACCTGCTGTCAGACAGGCAAGTGTCAAGGAAAGCTGTTGAAAACAACAGCAACCGAAGCCATGTCTTCAGGGGTCTCTGCAGCAGATGAGGGGGTGGCTGTCCTGGCTTCTGACAGCGTTCCTGCTGCGCTGAGCGGCTCCATTGATAAGAATCACAGAACAAATTAGATTGGAAGTGACCTCAAGGCTACTTTTAGAATTAGACCTTGTTGCTGAAGGTCTTGTCCAGCCAAGTTCTGAATATCTGCAGGGAGAGAGAGACCACAACTTCTCCAGGCTCTTCCTCCATCATTGGACCAACCTTGTGAAGAATTTCCTCCTTTCACCCCATGAGAATTTCCCTCCTGTAGCCTGTGTCCATTACCTCTCAACCTTGCTCCACACGCATCTGGCCCTGAGCAATCCCTCCACCCCACTTCTCTTCTTCAAGGTTAAACCAAACCGTCTCAGCCTCTCCTTGTACACGACATCTTGATGACCTTGTTGGGCTCGCTCAAGTTTGTCAAAGTCTTTCTTGTCCTGGAGATGCCCAAACCAGATCTTGCTCTCCAAATGCAGTCCCCCTTCCTTGACCTTGCTCGGTCTGCTCTTTGCAGGCAGCCCTCAGTGCTGCGAGCACACGCAGACCCCTCTTCAGCTCACTGCTCTCCAGAACACAATTTCTGCAAGGCTGCTTTCACACCCCTTGCCTGCCAACCCGTACTGGTGCGTGGAGTTCTTCTGTCCCACATGCAGGACTTCCCATTTGTCTGAGCTGAATTCACGCCGTGTCTGGCAGCGCTGCTTTGCAGCAAATCAATCCTCTCGGGCTGGTGTCATCCAACAACTTGCTGAGGGTTCGCTCCGTCCCACCACCCAAGCTGCTAATGAAGAAATTAAGCAGCCCTGGAAGCTACCTGTGATGGGTGCAGGCATCACGCGTTCCAGGGCGGTTCAGGATCTCCTGCATGCCGCTGGACCACTCTGCTGTGGTGGCAAGTGGGATTTTTGTTTGTTTACAACATGACAAGCAGAAAGGGCAGAGGGAGGTGAGGGAAGAGATCCCAGCATCAGCAACTTCTCCCACCCCAAATGCTCATTCCTGCATCCTCCCCTGCTACTCCCTCGGTTGTACCAGGACTACACGTACAGTTGTGAGGTGGAGACAGGAACTAATACGTTAAAAATAAAACTAGTTTATTAAAAAAAGTTATTTTTAAACCCAGATGGGTTCTCCAATCCGGTTCACTAGGTGGCTGCACAGACATTTGCACCGGAACAACCGGAGGAGGGCGCGGGGGGTGTAATTAAGTACCAAGGGGAAGTGGGAGCCACTTAAGCTCAGCTTTTCTTTCAAGGACACTGCCAAACAATAACCTGAGCTGAACTCTTCTGGAAGAAACTTGGGGGAAATCAAAGACTTCATTTTCTCAGGTTCTTCTACCTGTTTGTTTCAAGTGTCTCTACAGCTCTGTCTGGCAGTAGATCTCATCTAAAAGTTTAGGGATGATGTTTCTTGGGTAAGCTTGGGAAGATGTGGCTTGATCTACTTCTGTGCAAAAGAGATAATTAATTTTTAAACTCGCAAGAAAAAAAAACAAACAACAAACAAAACCTTTCATTTCCCGGTGCTTTCCTTGGGAACTAAAAAAAAAAGGAGCACTCAGGCTGTTAGAAAAACGACAATCTTTTACCAGCTGCCAAAAATATCCTTAAAGCTCGTATTTCAGGTGCCCCCCCTTTCTAACAGAAATCCTTCAAAAGCACTGCACGTCATATTTGCTCAGCAAACCCCCACGTTCTCACACGCTGCAGGATTCACACAGTGACGGGACGACCCAAGCTGCGGTGGTTTTGATTGGCACCATTCTACAAACGTAATCGTACACATGTGGATATCATAAATTCCAAAGGAGCTCCGATTTCATAACTCAGGAAACTATCAGGCAAACACAGATATTTAACCACAACATACATGATCATTAAAAACTGCCTCGATGTTAAAGACTCTGAGATCTCTTAAGTGAATCCTTATGGAACCAAACCCACGGTCTCCTTCTAGGCTGGGCTTTCCCACCTCTCTTCTTCCAGGTTTGGGTCCTACGACAGCTCCTCAACCGCGGTTCAAAGCAGGGTGACCGGGGACACTGTCCTGAGCTGTTGAGGTTTGTGTTGCTGAGAAATATCCTCAGAAACCTTCCAGTGCTGCTGCCGTTTCTGGGGGGGCCGTGCCAACCAAAAGGCAGCATTCATCATATAGGCTCAAACATCATTTTCAAGCCGACAGCCATAGGATGTTCCCCTAAGTTTTATCAAGAGAAACATTCTCAGTACTTCCAGAATAACATTTCTAAAACAAAACAGGCTTGTTCTACACGGATACAGCCTGGGTTTGTACTGGTGTTTCTGCAGCGGTGTGTTAAAAAGCACAAGTCTACCCCCACCTGTTTTCCTCCAAACAGCGTACAAATATCAACTGGAAAACTCCCTCCAGGCATCTCAAAAAAACCCAAAAACTTCCTGTAATATTTCGTTTTCTAACGCTGAATTCTGCAGCTAGTTTTCCAAGGTCTGTGTCAGCAAAAGGAGCTCCTGGCCCCACGCAGAGCTGCTCGCGCTGCCTGTCAGTGACCTCAGCTGTCTGCAGGCTGCAGAGTAAACCTGCTCATGAACCCATCTTCAACAGCACCACCTAAATCCCAAGAAGAGCGAAACAGTTCCATCGGATGAGCGAGTTGTTTCTGAAACTATTCTAGAAGTTGGTCAATCACACATTCAGCCATTCTGCTAAGCAAAGGCCCAAACGAGCTCCATTAGGTGCTCTGAAATACAAATTCCCACAAGCTGTTTCATGTGGCATACACAGCTCCTGTACACTCTGCCAAAAATACAGCCCATTACTAAACTGCAACTAATTATCATCTTCTGAATGTACTCCACAACACATAAAAAGATAATTTGACCTTAAACTCAGGAAAATGGAACAATGAATGAGAATATAATGATTTTCTTTGCAGGTAGAAGTAAAATAGAAATGCCTTCAATAGATTGCAAGCGGGTTACTCCCCCTAAAACAAGTGCCTCAGCTGAAATCGAACCCATTTGAAGAATGGGTTCAATTCGTTGAAAAACAAAAGTTTTCAGTCATTCTAATTTAATATCAAGGAGTTTTGTGCAACATAAACCTTCAACAAGTAGAAGCTTTAATTACTAATAAAGCAATGGCAGAAAGTATTAAAAAAAGTCAGAAAGCATGAAGAAAAGAAATTGTGCCCACATCTCTCAACAAAACTGCTATTTTTTACCTAATAAAACCTATTCTGTGAAAAATTGTCACACAAAATTTACTCAGAGGTAGGATTCCCCCCTATTCAGTAGTATGTATTTTGGAAAGGCAGATCTTACTTCTGGGGTTATGCTCCTCAACAGACACTTCTAGAACATGCTAAGGAGAGAAGTCCAAACAACTCATACGGTTTGGGTTTTTAGTAAACTGTCTTCCAAAAGTGCTTGATCAACATCCCTACACCCGAGTTAGGGATTCTGTAATACTCACCTACAAGTAGTGAAATCTGTTCTAAAACACCACTGTTCAAGACTTCCTGGTTTCTAGGTCCATGTGCAAATTCAGTAATATTTTAAACCCTGCCCAGTAGACAAGACCAACTATTAGCAGCTTTTGCCTATTACCCATACCTCACTTGATACACCTCACTGTGACTACGTCACTTCTGTGTGGTAAGATTGATGCACCCATCATTTATCATTATATTTGTTACAGATTACACAGTGTCCACGCGCTTGAAAATTCCAGGCCCATCAAACAGCAGAATATAACGTGTAATTTTAGTCATTTGTGATTAATGAAGCTTTGCAGAGCTTGGCTGGAAGACTCAGGAGCTATCAACAAACTTCAGATTTATTTCTCCAAAGAAAAACAGCAAGAGACAAAAAGAGATTGCAATTGAAGGACTTGAGGCGGATGTTGCTTTGGTTTTCACTATAAAAAACATCTTGCAATTTCAGGAAAAATGTGTTCTACATAGATTGACTTTGTCAACAGCTGGTCTTCGACACTGCACATAGATCAGGTCTTTGATCCTAACCAGGCATAAAAATGTGCTGCTTCTTTAAACAAAGAGGGGAAAAAAAGGGAAAAAAGACAATTTATCTTTATGAGTACTCTTTACCTCCATCTGCTGCTCAGCTAAACATTTCAGAGAAAAAGAATTCCAGAAGAGATTAGTAGAAATCAGTTTCATCATAAGTTTAAACATTTATGAATTTTAATTTACCTAATACTTTTGTGAACTCTTTAAGTAATGCAGTACGCAGATGATTATTTGCTAGGTTATGCTGCTTATTCAGTTCTCACTCAGACACCTCTACATTTGGGAAAGAACAGTATTAAAATAATGAGAAGTACGCCAAACCTGGCAAAGCCTCAAAGGCAAAAGCAAAAAAAAAAATTCTGTATCTACTTTCCCGCAGTCTTTGCTACTTGCACCAATTCCACATAAAAACCACTTCATGCAGAGATTCACTTATCAGAAGTTGCTGAAGAAAACTAAACACAAGAAAAACCCCAACTCGTCAAAGACATTTGACTGACTTTCAGTGAGGTTACTGTCTTAAAATTCTATGTTTGTAATATCTTGTAAGAAGACTTCTGCCAACATACTGAAGCAACATTCAAGTTGCTACCTGATGCATTATATTTGTATTAAAAGACATTCCTAAAGCCTGCTAAAATCTGCATTTTAGAATAAATAGTAAGATTGGAGAAGCAGTTCAAGATTATATTTTCAGCTCATTCCAGAAGTTACATAGTTCAGATGTATATTCTTTTACTAACTCTGCTAAGCAAAAATTAATGTTAGAACTGACATGTTGCAACAAGAAAGCATTTCTATTTATATATTAAAAAACAGAAAACATAAATTAAGTAAAAACTGTAGTTATATATTCAAATGTTCTAGTTTTACAAGCTATGAAAGTTTCTTTGTAGAGAAATTTGTTCAGACAACTGGTAATGGGCAAGAGTGCTTTTCAGCTACCAACCAAATACCACAGGTACTTAGGAAACAATTGGAATATTTGATTAAAAGTGTTGTTACTTGCTGAAGTATTTAATGTCTAGTTAACACACAGAGTAACCTCCACTTAAGATATGCATTCAGGTTATCTACTAAGTGATTTTATATAGTAATTACTGTACTGGAGGCTAATCACCTAAGAAGACTTACATTGTCAATTATTAGAAAGTACCTTTGAGAATAACTGAAGCTGTTCAGCCTCACTGCCACAGTTTGGAGAAACTTTTGCACATCCAGTTGCACCAAACCTCTTATGAGCTCTCTGAGGGATGCCAGTAAGGGACAGAAGGGTTACTGAAAGCTCAGTCACAGGGCAGGTAGATCATACAACTTAGGTTTTTTAGTTGGTGGCCAGTAACTAGTGGTGCACTCCAGGGGTCAGTACTGGATCTAGTCCTGTTTAACATCTTCACTAACAATCTGGATGACAGAGCAGAGGGCACCCTCAGTAGGTTTGCTGTTGACATCAAACTGCAAGGAGTGGCTGATACATCACAGAGTTGTGTTGCCATCCAGAGGGACCTCAAAAGGCTGGAGCTGGGCTGAAAAGAACCTAATGAAGTTCAATAAGAAGTGCAAAGTCCTGCACCAGGAGAAAGATCAACCTCATGCACAGGTCTGTATTGGGGTCACCCAACTAGAAAGCAGCTTCGCAGAAAAAGACCTGGGGGTCCTGGTGGACAAGTTAAACAGAAGCGAGCAATGTGCCCTTGTGGCAAAGAAGGCTAATGGTAGCCTGGGCTGTATTAGACAGAGCATTGCCAGCAGGTCAGCACTGGTGAGGCCACATCTAGAGTGCTGCATCCAGTTCTGGGCTCCTCAGTACAAGAGAGAACTGGACAGACCGGAGACAGTTCGGTGAATAGCCATGAAGATAATGAAGGGACTAGAGCAGCTCTCCTATGAGGAAAGGCTGAGAGACC
>JAVSBS010006071.1:0-11862 GCA_033124195.1 Coracias cyanogaster
AATGAAGTAAAAAAAACAACAAAACATGCTGTATGAGAATGACATCTTCACTGTATGCCCTTCACCAATAACTGTGTGTGCTCAAAAGTAGTAGAAAACACAAAATACAAACAGCCACAGCAGTGATTGCAACCAGAACAAGTAGGGAACAGGCACCCATCGCCCTCCTCTGGACGCATTTTGTGGAAGTCAAGCTTCTCTATAGGAAACCACAAGTAAGACAAAAGCGTGCTAAGTAACACAGCTTATGATTCTGAGGGAAGAGGATGTTGGGGAGTGAGGAGTGTTTGTTTTATTCTTTTGGTTTTGTTGGGTTTTTCTTCTCTTTCAAAGCAAGCCACAGTTGTAGGCAACATGCAGTAGCAATATGGATGCTAGCCTGTAAGGTAAAGGAACATCTAAAAAGCGTCTAACAAAGTAATTTCTTAAGCCTTGACATTCTAACACAGGAGTTGCTGCCTGTCTAGGAACTGGAGCATTTTGACACAGTGTATTCAATGCTTTGTTAATACCAATGATACCATGAGTATTGTTAGCATGAGTCAAAAGACCAGTGTGTAATCCCCATAACACTGATGCAACAGTTACTGTCCCTACTGGTACTAAACATTACCAAGGCATCTTGCAGTAGATGCTTCCAGGACCATTTTGTCATCTGGGTTCCAGGCAGAAGGGAGTGTTGCAGCACTATCAAGTGTCCCTTTGTAAGCAGAACTTCTGTGAATAGCTATTACAAAAGACAGATCAAGGCCAATTTCCTCGGGATAGATGGGGAGAAAAACCCCCAAATCACATGAAGGGACTATGGTGGTTCTGGGGAGCGGCTGGAGCCCCAGGCCCTGCGACCCCACCTCCATCCCACTGCATGGGAACTAGATTGACGCACACAGGGTTCTGCACGGAAACCTGCACTCAAGCAAGTCTAGCTGAGCATCACAAGGCACTGCCACAGTCAGGCTTTACACTGCCTAATACCAATACTTTACCAGCCAGTACTGCCAAGCAAAACAAGTTGTGTGCTTTTTCAGCACCTCATGTCTCACTACCTACTACCTGTTGCACCCCTCAGCCAGCACAAGTATTGGAGACCAGACCAAACAGTAACCTAGCCACGTTAGCAGATCATTTTTCAAATCGATAAATTCCCAAAGCCAGTCCAGAACAGAGTGAGGCTAGCAAAGGCACAGGAAAGGCAGGTGTGCCCAACACCTGAGGGGTTGTGCCTGTTCTTCCTTCCCGTTTGTCCTGTTCAGTACCATTCCCAGCATCACTATCCTCAGGTTTCTCCCATGCATTTACCACTATGAAAAAACAAACATCCTACAGTTTTACAGCAGTAACAGACCAAAGAAAGTATTCATACAAGTAAGTGACATTTGCAATGCTGTCATCCTAAGCATTATGAGCTCCTTTATTAATGCACTAAAAAAAAATTCCTGTAGCTAGCAGTGGGTTTCAGCCAAGTTTTTCTTGGTGACTTATTTTTCAGAAGCAAGCTCTACTATTCCCTGCACAGAAGGGGTAAACTCAAAGAGTTGTGAATTTAGTATTCAAAACTATAGCCGTTACAGATGTATGGTTTAAGGGTTAGAACTATTTTTAGCAAAGCTGCCAAGAATAATGCAGTGGTACTGTCAAGCTTTAATTTCTAGCTATCACTAACAATCCAGTGCAAGCCTTAGTTTAAAAACACCATGCTGTCACCAACGAAACACTGCATTCCAGATGTTCCTGTTCTACTACGGTTACAGAAAAGCTGAGCTACTTTTCTAAGACTTGCTCTCAATTCTTTTATTTCCATACTTAGGTCCAGTTTTCCCAACATATCCTACCCCAAGCACAGCCAACACATGTTGAACAACAGGAGAAAATCCTCTCTCCCAGTAGCTACATTTAGAACTGAAATGCTATTAACTCATACTTCAAAGCTTCCGGTGCAGTTCGCTACACAAACTTAGAACTACACACAGACATACTGACAAAAATTAAGTCTAGGACTTCGTGTAAGTAACTGTAAACCTTTTCTGCAAAAGCTGTGTAATGTTATCATGGCATTGCATTATGTGATCACAGTTCAGTCTCTTCCACATCACTGCAACATTTTTTAGTCATTCAGCACATTTAATTATTATTTTAAACAGACATCTAATACCTGTTCTCTCTTCCAGCCTTTATTAGCTGATGAGCTGGCAAAATGCATTTCTTCCCTCTTTCCCCTTCCTAATCTTTGGAGTGGTCACAGCTGTGACAGTTTGCGCAGCATCTCCCCTGCTGCTTCAGAGTTGACTATAACTGAACAAGTCCATAGACGGTCCTGGAATCTGAGGCAACTTAAAAGAGATGCAGTCTCTCTTACAGCTTAGTCACAAGAATGGTAAAGTAGCAAGCCTGTGAGCTAGAAGTTTGTTTTTAATACTGGAAACTAAATCCCTAGTGAAGCTGGGCACGGGGAGACAGACTAAGCTGCATAGATGTCAAGATATGCATGAACTGCATGTGCACATTTGTTTACATTCCAGCCTGAGCACTAAAATGTCTTCTATGCATCTGAACTGCTGTTTGGAAGTACCTGTCCATCCATTTCAGTAGAAAGAAATGACAACCCTGTCTCTTTCACAGGGAGGTCTTAAATTGCTATTTAACTGTTGTGTCACTTAAGAGAATCCTTAAGAGTGGTTGCTATAGCTTAGGTTCAAGTCATAAGCTTTGAAGCACATCAACATTTTTTTTTCTCCCATTAGTGTTCGCAGGCAGACAACAAACCGACCCCCACCAGCTGGCGGAAGGCCTAAACCACAGCCAAAACCTAAGCCTCAGGTACCGCAGTGCAGGGCACTGTATGCATATGATGCTCAGGACACAGATGAACTTAGCTTTAATGCCAACGATGTGATTGATATAATTAAAGAAGGTACGTAGAGATAAAAGTTTTTGTTACTTAAGTACGCTGTCCATAAGTAGTTAAGACATGACTTTTTGAGCCACAGTTACCTTCCCTCAGTAGGCTTGCAGATTTCTATGATAGCTCAGGCAGCAGAGAAGTCTTCACACCAATCTGAGACCCATCAGTAATGTACACATTACTTGGTACTACAGATCTGTAAATTTTTTAAGGGTAATTCTAGCATAGGCTCTCGCTGAAAAAGTAGTCTAAACTGCAGCTATAGCACAAGAACCAAAAAGTAGTAAAGCATATCCAATTCTCTGGGTCTCCAAAGCAGCCTCCTAAGGCGTAGTGATGTGACCAAAAGACTAGCAAGCTCAGGTTCTCCAAGTCATTTCTTCTTGGCCCTTCACAAGAAAGCTCTGTGTGGAATTTACAGAACCTCACAACTTCACTTCTTTGTTATAGATCCTTCTGGCTGGTGGACAGGAAGACTACGAGGGAAACAAGGTCTTTTTCCCAACAATTATGTCACCAAGATATAAAAGACTATCAGACAAAAATTGTCATGAAGTTACCTGTGGCTGAAGATGTTTTCTCTTGCCTTCAGGACACTGTTCTGAGATCTGTCATTCTCAGCAGTATTTTCACCAGTCAAGTTGCATATGAGTAGGAAGAAAGTTACCCACAGCACAGAAGCATACAGCAATGGACATACTGACCAATTATTTATTATATTTAAAACCTGGTTTTAACGCCTAGTAAGTGAAGAATGCTCAAACCTACCGTATCTCCAAGGTGCTTTGCAGCCTGGGACCAGGGACTTTGAACGGGGTGTATTTAGTAAGTGCCTTCAGTTGAATATCAGTAACCTTTTTAATTATGTACTGAAGATGATGTTAAATGCACATTTCCTCTAATGCAGATCATTCTGGGGAACATGTTAAATATGCTGCTACATGTCAAAAAGATAAAGGCTCATTTAGGATATTACCATCTAAAAACCTACTGTGATGGTATATTTAAGTAATTCTGTACAGAATTGTAACAGAATTGGTTTGTGTTTGCTGATGAGTTTAGGGACTCCAATAGGCACTATAAAAGTTAAAACAGAAAACCACATAGTACTGTATGCTAAACAATGTTGCCTTCTTCAAGATTTATATTATAATATGGCTGGCCCATGTTGGATATATGTTTAATGATATACCTGTTATAAGAAGTGTCTTTATGCAGAGCTGTACATTTATAGAGACAGATCATATATTGTATATAAAAACTGAATACGATAGAATCATGTATGAATGTATAATGTAGTATTCCACTGTTCTTATTCATGAAGTAGTTCTACTAGAATTTTTATGCCAGGTACTTACAGATATGCACTACTCCTTTTAAATGGCAAAAGCGAAAGTGTAATTGCTTAAGTCTGACTGCCTCCCACACCAGAGTGGCTGTTGCTTGCCATACAGTTATCAGCATTCATGCTTTGCATTCTGAACCTCCATAAAATAAAACACAAGAAGCAGTTAGCTGAACAGATCTGTTCTCTGTGCAGTTTGTTTTCAGTTACATAAACCACCACAGGTCTCTTCACAACAATGTTGGATTTTACCGTACCTATTTCTAAAGAAAAAAAACCCTTCCTTTGCTCAAAGCCAAACCATTTTCACTTATACGCAGCAGAAGCACTGCACATTACATTTTTTCCACGTTAAAAGCAGTTAAAAAAAAACCCTCACATATGTTGATATTAAGAAGTTGCATAAGCTTTAAGATACAACTAGAAGTCTTTAATACCCTCCCCCCTCCTAAACCATTGTCTAAGTCTAGCTTAGGCACACTTAAAACTCTATCACCATTACGAGATGCCTGACTGGGAGGTGTTTCCAGAAGCTAGAAACCAGGGCCTCAGTCCAAGGGGGAAGTCATACACCCACAAGGGATGAAACATGTTTTTCAAAAGACCATTTGCAGTAAGTGCTATGCTTACTTATCCTGTGGCACTGTAAATTTAGTCTCCTGCTTGGAAGGATTAAAAACCAGCAGCTTCAACATTCCTCCCACATGGGAAGCACTGAGGTCTAGGCCATTTCTGCAGTATTGAGTTCTTGCCTTCTACATCAGAGCCAGCACTCATGAGGAGAAGACACTGGGAGAAGGAAGGTAATGAGTTCAGTGTAACTTGGAGAATACCTACGGGTCTCTTAATGTAACATTCCTTATATAGGACTAAGTTAACAAACAGGCTTACATGAGTTACTGAAGCAGAAAAGCTGCATTACTTACATGCTTATATTCCTTGAGCATACACATACTGATGTTTATTAGAAACAGACAAAAGAAAGCAAAATGTTAAGTGATAAGGAAGAATCTACTTACGGTGGGTCTGACTGTATTCTCCCAGGTACACAGGTTTACAGGGGGGTTGGGAAAGGGGAAGGGTGAGTGAGTTAACAGGCAATGGAAAGTTAGGGCTTTGTCCAAGAAGTTGAGCTGGTTCAAAGGTCTGATCCCTGTAGTTCCACACCTACAGCCTCTGCACACAGTCATCAGCATCAGAGGAGACTTAGAATTTTCCTACCTTAGCTCCCTTTCCCTAGGTGCACAAAGATGGAGAACATAACTGTCTTATGTTCACCTAAACACTTTAGATTTACAAGGCTAATATGTGTTTACAGACAGCCTACTTCTTCCTCCAAATGTAAAGTCAACAGAACTACAAAGAAATTCCTGCATACTTCTTTGGGACAAGGCACTGAAATAGGGCATGCATTTAGCATCCTTTAAGACACACCAAGAAAAGATGAACAGTCTGCTGCTCTTTCTTACCTTAAGAGTGAAAACAAGTTACTAAATATAACCCACTACAAACCTGGAGATTTGCATTGTAAACAACCACCGAGAGTAATAATCCACATCTAACTGCAAGTTGTATCAATTACCTATTTTGTCAAATGTCCTGCTTGGGCATTAAACTGCAGACATGTCTAGGTAGTGCCTTGAAGAGTCACAGTCACAATACTTGACTTTTTTTTTTTTTTTTTTTTTTTAAAAAAAAGAGGAGCTTTATTTCTAGGTAGAGAGTTGTATTACAGAGCAAGTTTAAAATTTCACCTTCTGAGGCTGAAATGTCTGTGGTAAGGCTGGAATGCTATGTACAAAAAGCAGTAGTTCTGCCTCAATAGTAAATAAGGACAAAGTGCATATACCATCAGGACTTGGCTGCCTAGGGCGATGACAAGAGTGATGAAGCCAGGTCTTTGACTATCTGCCCACTCAGCTGAGGGATTGTGCTGATGGTCAGTAGTTTGCTGCTTGCATACTTGTTCTTTATAGCCTGCAGAGGTAGAGAACAATGTTAGAAGAGATTTACACAGTAGTTATGTTCAGGCAGGTAATTTGCGGTCAATTAGCCTGAATGTTTAGTAAACAAGCAAACAAACAAGGTTAGGAATGAACCAGCTTGCAAAGTAGCAAAATCCCTGTTTGTCTAAAATATTTTTAAGTTAGTACTAATGCAATATCCTCTCATAGGCTTGTTGGGATAGCACATGCTTTAAGATAACATACAGAACATTCACCCAAGGAGCCACAGTATGCACCAAAGGAATTTCTAAATCATTAAAAAGATTTAAGTAGTTATACTTACAGTGTATTTTGTTAGCTTCTCATTTACTTTGACGACATTCTTGGCCATATGTTTCATAGTCATCACAAGACTGTCTTCTGTATAGCCAGTGTAGTACTGCTGCTTTGTACCCTGCAGCACAATGTTAGACATTTGACATTTAAGAAGTGGGGATTACTTCAGGCAGCAAATGCCCTAAGCTTCAGGTACTAGCCTTGAGTGCTAGGAAATGTAGTATTGTCAGTTCAGGCAACAGATCCAGAGTAACTCCCAGTGTGCAGCAGAAGTCTGGACACAGAAATGCCAAGAACCACATTTCGACACCACACAGAGCATAAGAAGCAACCCTTGCAAGCGTAACCACTGGTTGAATTACAATTCACTATTCGTGGTCCATGATTTCTTTATTCTACATGTACTGCGAGAGCCATTAAAATCTACCTTTATTTACAGTGAGGCATTCTGTAACTCAGTTACTTTTGAAAGAAAAATCCTTCCATACCACAGTGTTCAAATAAGAGCAAGGTTTTAGTGCTTTATTCCCTTTTCTACCTGCAAATATGCATCTGATTGTCCAACTGTCATTTTATCAATAGCACTATTACCAAAATAAATGCAGTTTTCTGAAGTAGTTCTTTTAATAGTTCAAGCAACTGAAGGAAAAACCTCCTAACAAAGAGTTTGATTACAACACTTACCCATTTGTTACATCCTAAAATCTTCTGGGACAAACATAATGCAGCAGCTGCGATCTCTGAAGGACGATGGTGGACCATGTCATAGTCTATCAGTGTCAGCTCCATTAGGTATTTTGCTAGTGTATGTTGCTTAGCATCGGCCTACCAGATTGAGAACGTGTTAATCCACAAAGTTTAACATCACCTCATCACAATAATTCAGGATTGTTTATTTAGTAACTAACAAAACAAAAACTGTCCACCAAAACCTGTTAAGGTCTAGGGACCCTCAATAAGTTTGCAGATGACACAAAGTTAGGTAGGAGTGTTTATCTGCTTGAGGGTAAAGAGGCCCTTCAGAGGGACCTGGACAGACTGGACCAATGGGCCATGGTAAACTGTACGAGCTTTAACAAGGCCAAGTGCCAAGTCCTGCACTTGGGCTGCAACAACCCCATGCAAAGCTATAGACCTGTGGGGGAGTGGTCGGAAAGCTGCTCCGCAGAAAGGGACCTGGAGGTGTTGACTGACAGCCGGCTGAACATGAGCCAGCAGTGTGCCCAGGTGGCCAAAAGTGCCAACAGCATCCTGGCTTGTTATCAGGAATAGTGTAGTCAGCAAGACCAGAGAAGTGATTGTCCCACTGTACTCGGCACTGGTAAGGCCACATCTTGAGTACTGTGTTCAGTTTTGGGCACCACAGTACAAGACAGACACTGAGGTTCTGGACAGGGTGCAGAGAAGGGCAACAAAGCTGGTGAAGGGTCTCAAGGATAAGTCTTATGAGGAGCGGCTGAGGGAACTGGGGTTGTTTAGTCTGAAGAAGAGAAGGCTGAGGCATGACCTTATCGCTCTCTACAACTACCTAAAAGGAGGCTGTAGGGAGGCAGGCATTGGTCTCTTCTTACAAGCCGCATCTGACAGGCCAAGAGGAAATGACATTAAGTTACACCAGAGGAGGTTTAGGTTAAACGTTAGGAAAAGCATCTACACCAAAAGGGTTGTCAAGGACTGGAACAGACTGTCCAGGGAGGTGCGTCAAATCTCCATCCCTTGATGTATTTAAAAGTTATCTAGATAGGGTGCTCAAGGATATGGTGTAGAAGTGGGTGTGGTAGAGATAGATAATGGTTGGACTCTATGATCTTATAGGTCCTTTCCAACCATAGCAATTCTGTGATTCTGTGACCATACTCTAACAGGTACTCATCTCCAAATTGATACCAGAGTCCAAACCAGTCTAGTCTAGCAGCCATTTGGAATTTAGACACAAAGTCAAATGAGGGATTTTAACAGAAAGCTGTAGTATCAGTCACTGCTGTGCCCTCCTAGGGCTCTAAGTGCTCCCTTTGTAATATGCTGGGGCAAGGGGTGGGGGAAGTAAAAATGTGCAAAGTGACTTAAGGAGGTCCTTAATTAGAGCAGTCCACTAACTTCAAGAGTTACCCAGTGGTCAGTTGAAGTAACTGAAGCCCACTTCAAGCGTAGGCAGTTTACTGGAGCATAAGTACTGAGATAAGAAAAAGAGTCTGGTCAAATAAAAAGCTTATCTTTTGATTCTTAGATAATACAGTATTTGCATCCAAGAATTACAAAGAACTGCAATGCCATTCCCCTTTTACTAAGGAATACCTTGCTCACCAAAAGATTATTCTAAAAACACGAGTTGTGCTCTAGGTATGGTTAGTTTACTGTAACAGTAAAATTACTGCCACTAAGACTGGACACAAGCTCCAGTAAATACAAACATGAACCACTACTGGCTGCCACAGTGGTGTCATGTTGCTCCACACAGTGAAGTTTCATAGATGAATATTTCTTGATCCAGTGTGTAAGCAAAAAGCAAGTAAGATCACATGAAAATGCTGGAAGCAATCCTGATAGACTTTACACATATAAAAAAAACTCTAGATAACAAAGACAGGTACCTACCTCCCCAGCTTTTGATGCTCTTCTTAAAAAATGAATTGGAAGAGGTCGTCCCAAATCAAAGTTTAACTCTTTAAGAATCATAATCTCCATTTCTCTAACTTCATTACTGGTGTAGGCATTATCAGTAATGTAAACAAAGTCTGCTACATCAGGAGAGAACATCTCTTCATATTTTGAAGCTAGAAGCAGTGCTGTTACACCCACCAGCTGAAGCCTCTTACGAGGTACTGGATGACTCTGAAATATAGGAATTTAAAAAGCAGGCCCCAAAATGTGAAACTCCAGATAAACAGATTCTATTTTATCAGTTTAAAGCACCACTATGACAATGCTCTTTCTTATAATGTAAATGAGATTATCCTCTTTGAGTTAGAAGTGTCTTTATAGTGACAGGCTCAAAGAAGACCACAGCCTCAGAGTTAAGATGTCACGGAGCGGATTTTTTAGGTGCTTAGATTTATAGAGAAAGGATAAATCCTGTACTCCTTTAAAAGTATAGTTACTGATCAAGTCTCCTAACGCAAACAGAAGGTGAAGAATATCTCTCTTACTTGTAAGAAGCGATCCATAAGTGCAACACACATGTACAGCGTTTCCTGCAAAAGCTGGAACCTTGAGTGGACCTGGACAAGCCAGTCAACTAAAATAGCACGCATTCGCCCATTGATCGTCTTCCCATCAAGGTAATGCGGGCGGACCGACTGCTGCACCTGTTGGAGAAAGAGCTGTGTGAGCACCAAGAATAACACTATACTGCAGAAGGGCAGACTCACTATGTCATACCTCAAGCTCTCTCAGATACAGGTAGATATCTTTTACATAGTCACTACACAGCTGAGGATTCTCCCAGTCCTCAGCATCAATGTCTTCTACGTTGTTGAGCAACACATCAGAGAAGGCTTGGCACAAATCCTCCTCTTGCATAGATACATCCATAGGGACAGGAGATAGAACCTAAGGAACAGATCATAGTGGTTACATATCTCCTGTTTAAGCTGCAATGTTCTTCTGCTTCCATGTTTTTCCAGTTACTAATACAATTTCTTAAGATAAAAGAAGTTGAAACTGAGCTTGCATTCTAGTGCAGCAAGCCTTCAACAAGTTGCTGTACAGACAGAAGTCACAAGACCTTCTGGTAATCACTAGCTAAAGCACAACTTCATCCAGTACTTCAACAGCTAGTTCAGCCACTTTGATGTTAGCCTTTAAGCACAACACACATTAAACCAAAACTTAGTACTCTTAGCCTCTACTGAGAGGCTTTGCTTTTTCAGCAGAGAAATGGGATACATCTACAGATAAACTATTCTGAAGTTAGTGCTCTAAGTTGCAAGTCAAATTAAGAATCAGAACAGTATCATTGCTTCCTACCTTTGGAACACCAGTTTCTTTGAATGCTTGATTCACGGCGGCTGGAGGTTTAGGCAGTACAGTTACATTTGTCATCTTACTAGGTCCTTTTGTAGGCTTTATAGATGCTTTGGAGCATTCTGGTTTCTGTAGCGAAAACAATTACTATTAGTACAGTGCTAGTGATCCATCTTTTCTATATATAAGATTTCAAATGTTACTTTACCTTAGCTATACGTGTTCCTCTTGTTGCAACTTTATTTCCTATTTCTTCCAAAGCAGCCCTTTTGCCAGTAACGTGAGTTTTGGCTTTACTTTTAAGTTCAGTCACAGCATTCTCCACCCCTCTAGTGACCTAAAACAATAAAAGCATCTTAAAGAGTCAGAGATCAGCTTCAATTTTCAGATGTCTAACTCCACATACACTTCGCACCACTAAACCAGTGCACCTATGTCTGTGCAGGCTATCCATTACTCAACCAGTTTTTATTTCCCACCCATTCACACATGCTCAGAGGAAGAAGCCTCCTCTGTGTAGGTTTTAGAAAGTACTGTACTCTCTGAAATACACTGCGAGATTAAAGCAATGCACCCTATCACATTCTTCTTTGCTGACAGCTTTTTAATACCAGAGTGCTTCCTTGCTACTTAGCTATTTATTGTATTTATGTACTTTGCAACTATAACAGTATTTCCACGAAGATGAACAAAGCAGTTTGTTGCATACGTACCATGTAAATGAAAAAGCTAACGTTATGCATACAAAAATCAACTTTCTGTGTTATGCGCAACAAAAACTATCAGACTTCAAGAGTTTTTCGTGGAATTTAGCTTAAACCATTAGCCACCGTAGAAAAGCGGTTCTTGCATTCCCTTCCCGCACCTTCCCACGAGATAGCCGTTTCTCCCTTCCTCCCACGCACCCTCCCCCCGCTTGCAGGGGGAGGAGCAGGCGGCCAAGGCCAGGTGCAAGCTGATGGCAGGACCAGGTGAAGCGCCCGTGCTCTGCAA
Source organism: Coracias cyanogaster (assembly GCA_033124195.1). Lineage (NCBI taxonomy): Eukaryota > Metazoa > Chordata > Aves > Coraciiformes > Coraciidae > Coracias > Coracias cyanogaster. The sequence goes on from JAVSBS010006071.1 coordinate 11,486, forward strand.
CGCGCCGGGGGCGGGGGCAGGGCATCGCGCAACCCCTCACAAGCCAGCCCGGTTTAAATCTACTGCTCTCACCGCCTCCCCCCCGCCGCAGCCAGCGCGGCCCGGCCCGGCCCGGCCCCGCAAGCGCCCAGGGGGCAGCGGGGCTCGCGGCCGGAGAATGCGCCGAGAGCCGCCCCCCCGCGCGCGGGGCAGAGCCCGCTCGCGCCGCGGCTTTTCGGTGCCTGAGGCGAAAGAGCGGCTCAGAGCCCGGCGGCTCGCCCCCACCGCCCCCACCACCCGCCGCCGCTCTCGCCGCCCGCTCCCTCCCTCGCCCCCCACCTCCCTCGCTAGCCCGTTCCCTCCCTTGCCCCCCACCTCCCTCGCTAGCCCGCTCCCTC
>JAVSBS010006072.1:4372-25439 GCA_033124195.1 Coracias cyanogaster
TTGCAGATGACACCAAGTTAGGTGGGAGTGTTGATCTGCTTGAGGGTAGGGAGGCCCTTCAGAAGGACCTGGACAGGGCTGTGGTAAATTGTTTGAGCTTTAACAAGGCCAAGTGCTGGGTCCTGCGCTTGGGCCGCAGCAACCCCATGCAAAGCTATAGACCTGCATGAGCTGGCTGGAAAGCTGCTCAGCAGAAGGGGACCTGGGGGTGTTGATTGACAGCTGCCTGAACATGAGCCAGCGTGTGCCCAGGTGGCCAGAAAGGCCAATGGCATCTTGGCTTGTATCAGGAATGGTGTGGTCGGCAGGACTAGAGAAGTGATTGTCCCACTGTACTTGGTGCTGGTGAGGCCACCGCTTGAGTGCTGTGTTCAGTTTTGGGCACCACAATACAAGAGGAACATTGAGGTTCTGGAGAGGGTGCAGAGAAGGGCAACCAAGCTGGCGAGGGGTCTCGAGGATAAGTCTTATGAGGAGCAGCTGAGGGACCTGGGGTTGTTTAGTCCGAAGAAGGAGAGGCTGAGGGGTGACCTTATCCCTCTCTACAACTACCTAAAAGGAGGTTGTAGGGAGGTGGGTGTTGGTCTCTTCTTACAAGCCCCATCTGACAGGACAAGAGGAAATAGCGCAAAGCTGTGCCAGGGGAGGTTTAGTTCAGACGTTAGGAAAAACTTCTACACCAAAAGGGTTGTCAAGGACTGGAACAGGCTTCTCAGGGAGGTGGTTGAATCACCATCCCTGGATGTATTTAAAAGCCATCTAGATAGGGTGCTCATGGATATGGTGTAGAAGTGGGCCTGGTAGAAACAGATAATGGTTGGACTCAATGATCTTATAGGTCCTTTCCAATCATAGCAGTTCCGTGATTCTGTAAAGGTCTTTTTCAACCAGAGTGATTCTGTGATTCTGTCTTGGAGAATGAAGATTCACCTTTAGTCTCATGTGTAAGACTGGTCAGCCATCTAGGTAAGATAACAAAATGGGTGTTTTGTGGACCTTCGTTGCCAGGGGACTTGGGTTTCGCTGACATCACTGTATCAAGAATGGGGGAGTGAGAAAAATCACATCCCCACCGCCAGCTGCGGGAGAAATTCTGCTGATAAAACATTCATGTTCAGTGTAACACTGAAGTCACACAAATCCTGCCAACACAGAGGGAATTTCTGACATGTTAACAAGCTAAGAATTAATGCTATTGGGTTCTTTTTTTTTTTTTTTTTAAAGGGCACCTCAAAAGAGCTCGAAAGAGAGAAGATTGGGACAAAACTGAAATTCCACCTACATTTAAGTGAACCTGCTAAATGGAATACATTCCCTGAGTGATTTGTTTTGTCTGAGGAAGCTCATGGGATACGAGCAAGTGCAAAGTGATACAGCTAGCTTTGAAAACATAACAGAAGGCAGCATCAGCCAGTATTTTTTAAAAAACCAGATATGACTGTTCAAGTTCCTCCCCATCAAAATATAGAAGTAGAACTTAATTATACCTTCCCTTCTAGTACAACCCAGCTTACAGGAAACCCATGACAAGCTGGACAGAACTCACTGAGTAGAGAGAAAGAGGCCCTGTGCTGACTTCCAACCAGGGTATTGTAATTCAGTTCCAAATACAAATGGTGCAAGAGGCCTCTTGAGCTGTTGCTTATGAAGGCTAACATTTCAAAGAGATATTTTGACAAAAATTCAAAATGGCACCTTAAGAAGCACATCAGATTTTTGCCAAGTTTATGTACTTTGCAAGAGGCAACACTTCATCAAGACACATGGTATTTTTGACGGTAAGCTAAACAAGCTGGTGTTACCAAGACTTGCTTGTGACCCTGTCCAGCCTAGCTGAGATTTTATCACCATAAATTTTTAATTTTTCCTTTTAATGAACTTCAAATTTAAGTAGTAACAACATTCCCCCCACTCTAAAGCCATGTTTTAGATTGAACTGCTGAAGAAACCAGCAGTTCCTCTTTCCTCTCATTTTACTGTTGTCAACTAGCAAACTGAAGCTTTGAGAGCAACCTGTTGTATGCTCTGGACCATCCACCGATGTTGATGTACTTGTGCTTCCTGTGGGAGTAGTTCTACAGCACATACTGCAAGTTTTAGATAAAGACACCAGACAATTGCCTCCAGACACCACACGCTTGCAGAGAACTGCATGAATTCTCAGGAGTGAGCAAAAGCCTCTTTGCATCATCCAAACCCTACTAGAACACTGCTGGCCAACAAGCATTACCTTCTTCAGGACCTCATCACTGGGAAGACTCATGATATGGAGAAATGGTGTTTACGGGAGTTCTCCTGGTAAACTTGTCCAATCCCAGAATACTATTACACAAGATATCCCTCCCACCTCCCTTCATTTACCTTTGGGGAGACCATTGAGCTTCTGTATTGCAATGTCTAATTCCCCAAACACGCAGTGCTCTCAGCACAGTTGTTCTCAGATTTAAAGCTCCATTTCAGCTTCCAGCAAAGCTGAAGGTTTCTGCACACTGCATGTACACTGTAGCTTTCAGCTGCCTGAAACAAAGTCAGTTTGAAGTCATTATACTGATAAGGAATAGGAATGTAAACAAAATCAAGCCTTTGAGATATTGTTGCCTGGTCTGGATGCCTTTCTCAGAGGCAGACTCCTCAGACAGATGCCACCGGAATGCATCAAGGGTTCAGGTACAAGAAGGTTAAGTAGCAATCATGGTTCTTGTGTGAATTGAGGGCTTTCAGAATTTAGGGAATAATACTGATTTGTCTGCACCACATCTCTTATAGTGGGGCAATGATTTTATGAACCACTGTTCTATATCAAATCTGAGGTCCTCAGCGTTCCCTGCGAGCAGACATTTGATATTACTGGCTGAAGCCAGACACTGGTGCTAGTGGCACACAGCTCTGTGGCACACCTCAGCCAGCCCTGTGCCTCTGAGGAATTGCATCAAACTGCAAACCAGTCCTGTGAGATGGACTCGTATCCATTTAGGATGGTTTGAAGTCATTATGTTTTCATTTCTACCTAATAACAGGACCTGAATCCAGATCTCTAGAGGTAAAAAGCTAAGGACTTAACCTGATACATTACTTCACCTTGACTTAAGTAAGAGTAAACAACTAAGCCCTGCCTTCAAGTGCACCACTTAGTAACTACTAAAGAAACACTGAGCCCAGTAGGAATTACATTCCTACTTGGCTCCTGCATTAGAATTTGCCTTGGGACAAATCCTAGGATAATTAAAAAATGAGTTGATTAATGATAGTCACATCAACTGTTCATGGTATCCCTGAAGCCCCACACCTCTAAGACAGAGATCTGGAAGCTTTCAGAGCACAGTGGCTGATTATTGAAAGTATTGCAGTGGCTGGTTCTTCCGTGGTTCAGATCTGCATCGAGGTACAGAGCCTGGCCATCGCCACCTCCTGTGAAGAGACAAAGACAAGGGTAAGGGTGGTTCTGCACTTTGTGTGGGAAACTGCTAGAAAAAAAAAAAAATTAAAAAAAAAAGGACTGAAGTGCTTTTTTCATGGGAACAACTAGAAGCTCTAAGTGACTTTTGTTTGCTGTCTTCAGGTTTAACAGAATATGATACCAAATGCACAGTGCTTAAATGACACCATCAGAACTGCATGGGTTTTCTTATTATTTAAAATAAAACTCTCATGCAAGGCAGTCAGAACAAAAAGCCTGACTCAAAGGTCTGCAGTTAAGATTTATTTTTCAGTACTGGGGGACCTTGGAAGCTACCAACTGCTTATTTTCCCTTCAGTGAAAAAAAATCAAAGAATTCTGTTAGCAGTCAAAAATCAAAGCTGGGAGAAGAACAAGACCAGCAAGTAAAACCACCACCTTGGTCTTTGAAATCACTATAAAACTTATCAGAGTTAAAAACATTTTCATTATCTGTGGGTCTCTGGCAAGATTCACAGAACTTGGGGTCAGAGAATGGAGTGAAATAAATCTAGACAGAAATGTGTTAGGGAAAGAAAAATGAAGACTCCCCCATTGCTTATAGGGCAACCATCTAAGAATAGCTACCAAAAACATCTGAAGCAGCAAAAGGGTGGAAATTCTGATCTACAGCTAGACTTGTACAACATTCATTTCTACATATGTGCCACCCAAGCTTCTATTTCTCTAAGTGAATCTCTTCTCTAAGGCAGATAGAATAGCTGGTGGGATATGTGCTCAACACTAAGGATGTCGGAAGTATCTGTGACACATCATTAGCAGGGATTTCTAATTCAGTTACACATGCACCGAAGCTCTGACCAACCTGGCTGATACTGAAGCAGCCCAACTTATACTCGACCACTGTACGTGCTGCTAAGTGGGAAATCAGCCCACACCTGATGTTACAGAGGAAACCCCCAGGCTAGCTGCTCTCACAACAAGGGTCACATAAAGCTTTTTTGGAAAAGGACAGCTACAATTTCATACCTGCTCCTTGTAAATCCCATTTAGGTGACAACTTTTCTGAGCAGGCTTTTGCCAAAATCAGCAGCACGACAGACCCAATAATGTTTCAGGAGAAATAACATGTTCTATAATTTACCTGGTGTTTCACAAGCCTTAGTGCGAAGTAAGTTCCTCTTCAGGAACTATTCCTCATGGTTCTTGGGGCCAAGAAGGCCAATGGTCTCCTGGGGTGCATTAAGAAGAGTGTGGGCAGCGGTGAAGGGAGGTTCTCCTCCCCCTCTGCTCTGCCCTAGTGAGGCTTCATCTGGAGTGTTGTGTACAGTGCTGGGCTCCCCAGTTCAAGAAACCACTGGAAAGTGTCCAGTGCAGGGCCACTAAGATGAATAGGTGTTTGGAGCATCTACCATACGAGGAAAGGCTAAGAGCCCTGGGGCTGTTTAGTGACAGGAGGCTGCGGGGGATGGATCTCATCAATGCTTATGAGTATCTGAAGGGCAGGTATCAGGAGGATAGGGCCAGACTCTTGTCAGTGGTGCCCAGCGACAGGACAAGGGGCAACGGTCACACACTGGCAAGCAGGAGGTTCGACCTAAACATAAGGAAATGCTTCTTTGCTGTGAGGCTAACAGAGCACTGGCCCAGGCTGCCAGAGAGGTTGTGGAGTCTTCTTCTCTGAAGACATTCAAAACCCATCTGGACGTGTTCCTGTGTGATCTACTCTAAGTGATCCTGCTCCAGCAGGGTGGTTGGACTAGATGATCTCCAGAGGTCCCTTCCAGCCCTCACCATTCTGTGATTCTGTAATTAGGCAGTATGAAGGTGTGACTGTGCTTAAATCTATGACTTACTATCTTGCTTTTTATTGAGTAGTAATACCAGGTTTTGGCCACTTTTATCTCTAACTGTAGCAATGCTGAAATGGTAAAATATGGCATATATAGGTGACTGTCTTACCTAAGGTGGATAGGAAGAGCTGGTAGGATGTACGCTCAAATTCCCACACTGACTTACCTATAATGATACATTCACTGCTGCCCGCCATGAACATGGAGGCAGTTTTGGAAGGCAAGTTGAAGTGCCGAGCTGATAAGAAGGGAGAAAGACGATCTGAAGGATCTGACGGGACACTGCTGGAAGAGAGGGTGCTGGATGCTGGTGAGGTGTGATTTTCTGGCTCTGAACCAGCTGTGGCCAGTTCTGGGTGTTTGATGATCACCCACTCATAGCGCTCCACTTCTGGCTGCAGCTGCACAGGGGCAGAGAAGAGCAAAGCTTTAGCCAGTGCACACGCACTGCACAGAGGCTCTGCACAGCAAGAGCATTCAACCCCCTCGGACTCCATCTGCATGATGAGCACTCAAGATGGGTTCAAAGGGTCTTTGAGGCCAGATGTTATTTTCTTTATTTATACCTTTGCTTTTTAGGTGATTGAAGAAATGACACAGTGTTTTCTGAGTCACCTTATTACATCTTGAGGGCTTGTAGTGATGGGACAAGAGGTAATGGTTTTAAACTGGAAAAGGGGAGATTTAGATTAGAAATTAGAAAAAAGTTCTTCACTCTGAGGGTGGTGAGACTCTGGCACAGGTTGTCTAGGGGGGCTGTGGATGCTCCATCCCTGGAGGTGTTCAAGGCCTGGTTGGATGGGGCCTTGAGCAGCCTGGTCTAGTGGGAGGTGCCCCTGCCCATGGCAGGGGATTGGAACTTGAATCTTTGAGGTCCCTTCCAACCCAAACCATTCTATGATTCTATGATCTTTTAAAAAAATATTCAGTGTAAGGGGAGAAAAAGGGTTACTATGAAAGTAAAAAGTAAAGTTTTCTCCTCTACACTAATGGTTCAGTAGACTTCAGAACGTAGGAGGGTGTATTATATCATCCAGCCTCTTCAAGGGGAAGGGGAGTAAGAGTCACACACACCGGTACAGCGGTTCCACCTTGCTGCTGGGTAGCAATGATAAAATCTTACTCACCCTAAATACAAAGCACTCCCCGGTTCCGAAGAAACTCAGCTTATTCCCTCCTCGCCTGCGCTCGCTCCAGTCAGTAGACAGGTAAGCACCACAGACCTAGCAGAGGCAGCATGGTCAGGAGGCTTTCCATGGAAATGAAAACACATTGAGCCAATGCATAACCAACATTCCAGAGCCCAGAACTCAAGGTTTTATTTTAGTTTGGTTTTCAAAAATCTCTGCATCAGGGGATTAAGGCAGCACAAGTACTTACAGCTAAAGATAAACTGCTTTAATCCACTGGTGGGTACTCTCAGATCCTAAGAGTTTCATAAATTATTTCACATGTCTGAGGCCTTAAAGGAGAAAGGTTCCAACATAACCACAACACAAATCACTCCAAACTTGCAGAGCCTGGCTTCCACCTCCTCGTTTTGGCATCCAAAGGAACAGTGTTGTCACCAGTTACAGTATGAGTAGTTCTGTCCGAACATTTTCTGGTCGTAAACAGTGGCCTTGATGGCTTTCTTGATTACAAACCCTAGGTTAAAATCAGCTTAGCTAAGCTGATGCTGAACTAGCTCAGAGATTTAAAGAAGCCTATTTAAACAACATGGGGTTCATAGTTTCCAATAAAGAAAATCATAGCCTCAGAGGGCTGAGTTCTTCTGTGGAGTCCTTTGTTTGCACTAGAAGGATTCCTTGCTACCAGCAACAGCATCAATGCCAAGTGGACATGGACCAAACAACGAAGCAGTAAGAATGGGATGAAAGCAACCCTGCGTTTTTTTTTTTTTCAGATTTTAGATACCATGGGCATTCTATAAACTGCTGGCACGTCAATGCAGGCCTGGGATGGCCAGAAACCATGCACAGAACTATGAATCAACCTGGAGTGTTAGCATTAGGTAACCAATTAGAGTAGAAATGGGTTTATTTCACGGACAGTCATCCTGCAGGAACATAAGCAGAAACATAAGCCCAGAGGCTGTTATACACAGAATACTTAGAAGCCATGCACAGTGGTACAGAAACCAACCCTTCTCAGAGGAAGCACTTGTGTACTCTCCTTCAGAGGTTCTGGGAAGCTTTCCTGCTTTGGGCACTATTTTTTTTAAACAAGCACGAGATGAAGCTCATGTTTCTATTTTGCCACTGTGCTGTCCAATGCTGTCACGCACAGCAGAGCAGCGAACCAATACTCCTTAGATAAGGCACCTCTGTGCACCCCTCCACAAGTTCTCAGAGCTTTCTCACTTGGTTTTTGCAAGCAAGAATGAGATGAAACTAAAGCTTTTGTTTCCACGTGATGTAGTCCAATATTATTCATACCATTTAAATTCTGCTACTTTCTCTCCTCATATCCTGGAGAAATGAAAATATCTTCCATGATGCATGACTTTAACACAATTCCCCAGCCTCTGTCTCTAATTCTGCAATTAAGAGTCTGTCCAAGAGCTCAGTGAATTACTCTAGTCCATCATCCCATATCACTTACAAAAGAAAGAATAGCTGGCCAAGACCTTTTTTACCAGATTTACCCAAGAATGCACAGTCCCACAGTCAACAAATGGAACCATCTGAAGTATATATTGTTAGAAAAACAAAACCCAAACCCAAGCAATTTCAGGTCCCCTGCTGCTTCTTTTTATTGTAAACAGTTGTGTTTTGTAATACGGCTTTACAATTGCCTGAAATCTAATTTCATCTGTTGCCTTCCACCTTACTCACCTCTTTTGCTGTTGTCTTGATGAGGAGAAGAGTTGGTTCATATCCCTCACTGTGAGAATAGAACCTGAAGTACAGAGTAGACAAAAATGAGCACGCAGTGACCACCAAGTACAGTTCTTTTCCTCCTGAACGCCAGGCCCCACCTCCTCCTCCAACTGATGGCATAGCTACAAAAGATACCTGAAGACTAAACATATTCCTGCAAATGCTTCCTACAGTCCATTGTAATTAACAGAGCTGAGTGTCAACAAGCATTGTCATGGAGTTCTTCCTTGCTCAGTTCTCCGAATGGTTGTTTATGCCTCTGCAGAATAACTAGAAGGTCGCAATAGCGACAGCATTTTAAACTGAGACAAGCTAAAGAAGTTGTGTCCTGAGGACTGACGGCTATGCCTGAGAGCTTTTGGTTTTCACAGAAAATAATGATGATGCGTTCTCTTTGCTTGCTTTTGTTTTTCCTTGTAGGTACATGGGGCTGGGCCAGCAGACCACTCTCCTCCTCAGTACCTCAACTGAAGATGTCCAAGTCATTATTAGGAGCGATAGGATTATAGTCTTTGGTGTCAAGTGTAAGGAGGACTCGTATCTAGTTTACCCACTTTTAAAATGACAACAATCAAATAGGTAGAAAAATCACCAGTTTCCATGTCTGAATGTGGTTAGCTATTGAAAGAGCCTGCAGAGCAGCCACTGAGTTAAATCATTCCTACCTGGTGTGGAACGAACCAGTCTCAGACCAGCAGATTCTGTGAACTGATGCAAGTTTGACTTTTCCAGCTGGTCTCAGACAGTTCAAAATGACTTGCCATGTTCTGGAACCTAAAGTATCCTGGTCCAGTGCTGTTGCCAGTAGGCATTTGTCACATTTACATCCCATCATTGATAATATTCTTCAGATCAAGGTCTGACCCTTTTGTTAATCCCGTGAACAGTTCACCAGATGCTCTTTCTCGCCCCACAGCAGAGCAGGGAGGGTTCTCCTTACCTGCTCAGGCTACAGCCATGTTCCAAGGTGGTGAAAAGCAAGAGGGGCTGGCAAAGTGCAAATCGCTCTGGGATCCATGACCAAATATCGCGCATCTCTTTCACACTGACAATTTCAGACTTGAAGTTCTCAGCATGAACTGCCAAGTGCACATTCTGCCTGAGAAATAAAGTAGAAAACAGTGAGAAACAGTAAAACTTTTGGATTTCTGGACAGTAACACACAAAGACAGCTGAATGCTAAGAGACCCCGGTAGATATGCTATTGTTCAAAGCTCCAGCCCATGGGATTAGGGGGCCATGATTTAGTGAGGATAACAAACTGCTGCACTTTAACATAATCTGCAGTGATACAGCCTTACTGAAATACCTGGAGAATTCCTCTGCATGGCAGCTGTGGCCTGCACCTTTATATATAGGGTATATAATGATAAGCCAGCCAGGATGACCATGATCTTAGGTAGATCAAATGATATTTGCTGTTAGCCTCACTGGTGCATACGGAACAGAATACCTGAAGAAACAGCCAGGATGTGAAAGGAAGAGACAGTACTTTTCTCCCCTCTGAGGTCCTCCCTGTATCATGGAATTAAGAGAATTCCTAAACACTTCAGAAATCTTAAGAGGAATCAGTATCACCAGGCTAAGCAATATTAATCCAAGAAATATTTGAAGCTCTTGGAAATGTGTCATTACCAATGACTATGACTTCATTAAGAACCAAACAAGTTCCTAGGCTCACAGTTATAGACAGAGCCTAGAAAGCTGAAGGGACACTAGACATTCACACAGGAAAGCAACTCCCATATCCCCCCGAGGGGTATGACACAATTATAAGAACCGACTCGTAGCCTTGCAACATTTGAAGGTAGTAATAATACTCATCATAATCTTAGCCAGTCTTCATTTCTCAGATTAAATAAGCACACAAACTCAGAGCCTGGGAGTTAAATGAGTGCTATTGCATCTACGGTTGATGTTAATGACTTAAAGTGCCAGGGTGACAGCCAAGTCCACAGTGGAAGCCAGGCAGGAACTTACACAAGACACTAAATTACTGGTAGCCATTAGTTCAGTGAAGCTTCAGGCAGTTTCCTCTGCATGCAAGGGTTCAGCTGCAAGTATTTGCTCATTTTTGGTGGCTTTCTGTTTTTTGACAATTACACATTTCTTTCCTCTCAGTTTCATCCAACATAAAGATGACCTCAACACTGCATATCTGCATGGATCTGAAGAGCTTAGCTCCGTTCCTAAAGCAAACAATACATTTTCAAATTCAATTTTTCTTGCTTGTAGTACCAAGAAATCAGCAGCATTTGTTCTGTACTTTAGAGTGGTGCGTGCTTGGAGACATTGGGAAACGCTTCCTGGATTTTCTTGTAGCTGCCTAGTGTCAGCATTTCTAGTGAAGTAACTCCCTACGTCAGTTAAAAAAATAGTCCCCAAACCTGCTTCCTCTAGCAAAATGAATCAACTCACTACTTGCACTGATACTCTGTGCTATTTAATTGGCAAGGAACTTATATGGACACTTACTTAAGCAAGTTGCAACTTTATTGGGTTTTTAAACTTACAGTATGACTGACTAGGACAATATTTGTGCTTTTAAACACAGCAATCTGAGGCACGGAAAAGATCGACTGAAGCAAAGTAAGAACGAAGACTTCATAGAAACATGGAGTTGTTCGGGCTGAACCTGCACCTTCAGATCTGACTTTAGGTCTCATCCCTCCTGATCCTGTCTGATCTGCAGCTAAAGACCGGTGGCACCACAGAACAGAGCCGAGAAACAAAGCCTTGGTTTCAGTTCCTCAGAAATTAAGATTCTTCTCACATTCAAGGAATTAAAAGATATTCCAGGCAGTTGACTAGTTTACTGTGGTGAATTTCTGGAAGAAAAGTAATGATGATAAATAGGCTAGGAGTTAGTAGCAAATATCAAAAGAGTTTTAAACTCACTCAACCCAAAACAAGCAAGCCTTGCAATTACTTGTATGCTTGGTCTGTACATTTCTCACACGTATGTGATCTGTTTAAGTAAGCATTAAGTACTTGTTCCTAAAAGGCTCTCAGCCTCAGTGAACCTTTTCCTTTGCCTTTGTTCCTTCTCCAGGCTGCTCTGAACTGCCGATTTAAGGACTTTCCTACCCAGAGCCCACCTGAAGCCTGTTCTCAGAAGTATTCACAGAACACATCACTTTCAGTACCTACAGCATTCACAAAAACACAGAGGGTTTTGGGGGGAGTTCAGAAAATTGCAACTAGAATTGCAAGTATCTAACCTCTATTCATAGAATGGTTTAGGTTGGAAGTAACCTTACAGATCATCTAGTATCAACCCCCGCTACCATGGGCAGGGACAACTTCCACTAGACCAGGTCTCTCAAAGCCCCGACCAACCTGGTCTTAAACACCTCCAGTGCTGGGGCATTCACAGCTTCCCCGGGCAAGCCATACCAGTATCTCACCATCCTCAGAGTGAAAAATTTCTTCCTAACGTCTACTCTAAATCTACCCTGTTCCAGTTTGAAGCCATTACCCCTCATCCTAGCACTACAAGGACTTGGAAAAAGTCCCTCCTCAACTTTTTTATAGGCCCCCTCCAGATACTGGAAGGACACAATAAGGTCTCCCTGGAGCCTTCTCTTCTCCAGGCTGAACAACCCCAACTCTCTCAGCCTGTCCTTGTAGAAGAGGGGTTCCAGTCCTCTCATTTCATTCATATTCATCTTCTCATTTGTGACAGTATTTCTATAATGACTCAGAAAATCACTTATTTCAGCTGGGTACTTGCTTTTCAAAGTAGTAAATGAGTGATGATGAACAGCACACAAATGGGCTATGAAAAAACCCCTTGTTTTGGTCTACATTGACTGATGAAAATTCAGTTTAGCCTTCACCACACAAGAGGTCTTTCATGGCTTTCTGGCAAAACCCCCCCAGTTTCAGAGAACACTAAATGTGGGCTGGCACTAAAGCCTATCACTAGAACCAAACACATTTTTCACCCAGCATCAGTGTTTTCCTTAATTCCTCATGCTGGCTTATTGGGATCTGCATGACAATCAGTAGATTGTCGACGTTGGAAAGACACGTTCAATTGTTGTAATCTCAAAGGAAACCACATTTAGAAAACCAGCACAACTGAAATGTTTAATAAAGCAGCTTCTTTGCTATTTTCATAGAATGGTTTGGGCTGGAAGGGACCTTCCAAGGTCTTCTAATCCAACCAACGGTTTTCCTAGGACTGTTGTTTTTACAGCTGTATCATTAACACAATGTGCTTCCAAGACCTCAGAGTTCCTGAAGATAAAGCCATTCTGCTCTTTGTTTTGTGTCAAATCTTATGGGGTCTGCATTATCTTTAGAATTCATTATGATTTCAGTTAGGGCACAAATGTGTGGCAGAAGCGATATGCTGGTTCTCAGCCACAAATGGCAATAGAAGCCATACATGGTATATATGCCTGAAGCCTAACTCCATGTTGAGATCAATGTCAACAGACATCCTGCATCTACCTAAGTCCCCTCAAACCCAACCTATGTGCTTCCCAGCAGCACTCAAGGCCTTCTGCTGCTTTCAGAACATCGTAACTACAGTAAAATAATACATGGACTTTGAAGATTTGCTTGGCTGCAATTAACAGCCCGTTGATTTGTTACAGGTAAAATCCTCAACACACGGGATAGGGTACAGAACATGCTTTGATAAGTCTCTTAAGGTGTTCTTTCTGACAGAAAAACATCCGGAAATTAATTCCAATTTTGATTTTATAAATTAGTACAAACATTAGTGTGCATCACTCACTAAAGGTAGCTCATGGCACCTGCAACAAGGCCAGAAGATTCTCAAAAACGCTGACTTAAACCCGTACCTCTGTGGTATTTAATACTCACAGGGCAGACTTTCTCCTTCCCAAGTTCTCTGCTTATCAAGTATCACAATCCACTGGGTTTTGTTCTTCAAGATTTGCTTTTCAGGCCAAGACTTGATGAATGACTTCATTAACCACTAATGCTATACGGCTGAGTAACTCTGACCTCCTTGATGCAGGGAAAAGTCTTGTCTTGCCTCTAAAAAAACCCTTACCTACTGAATAAATGTAATCTAATATGAATAGAGAAAAGTCTCTTTCAGGAGTGTGCCAAGCTGGGTTCAGTCCAACCTCTTTCCAATTAACTGCAGAAGGTTTAAAGGAGTATATATCACATGTACTACAACAGCACTTACCAGGTTGGGACGTGGGACAACACCTCATGGTTCTGAAGAGACATTAGTTGAGATGTTTTAACAAAATAACACCTTTTCTTCCAGTGTAGAAAGGACTTACATCCCACCATTAACATTATTCTCTTCCATACTGGAAAACACAGGCTTGTATTGGTGTATGGCGGTGCTGTGTTGACCAGATGGGCCCGTGATCTGACAACTTTACAGGTGCTTTGAACTAACTTTGAAAGAGTGTACTCAGGAGATGTTACCCAGCAATGGGATGCTGTGATTGCTGCCCTGCTTCTCCTGACCCAGCATTAGCAATAATGACAGCCGCAGAAAAAACCAGCCACAGACAGAAGACACAAGCAAAGTGCAAAGATTCAAGTGTTTTCACCTACCTTCTGGGAGATGCAACACTGCAAACAGGAGGGGGGCAGTGGGTACGGAATGGACAGAAGGAGAACGTACACGGAGAAAGACAAAAAAAGATAGAAAAGATTAGTGATTCCTACATCCATGACAAAGCGAATGGAAGGAGCCTGGAGAGAAACAAAGTAAGGTTTGATTCAGGTCGCCAAGCACAAGAAAATCAAACAGACAGGTTAAAATAGTTCCTATTTTATATGTATAAATACAAACTTTTTTTTTTTTTGCTACCCGGAAGATAATTCATGATCTCCTTGCAAAGGGCAAGCACACCTGGATAAGAGAATTCACATCCTACTGAGCACTGGAGAAAAGCTCACTCCTCCAGCACCCACATCAGCCTGCGCTGGGATCCCGGCAGAGCCGAGCTCCCATCGGCACCATAGCAGGGGACATGGAGAAGTTTCAGTCTGACTACACAAGGAGCCAAGAGAGGCTTGGTCTCTAATCTTTCACTAGCAGCTCTGCTTGGAAAGGATATAACAACTGGCATTAAGTGGCTATGAATTTACTCAACTTTGCTTTGAAGGTTTTGCCATTGCTCTGAGCAAGAACAGCTCTACAACATTCAACAGTGCAGCAGCTTCTAGGGTTTGAGTGGTTGCCTGAGAGGTTTGTGTTTGTTTTGGTTTTCTGGGTTTTTTCTGTTTGTTTGCCTTTAATTAAAAAAAAAGGGGTGGTGGTTTTTTGTTGTTTTGTTTTGTTTTTTATTCAAAGCTCTCATTCAATAGCTGAAGAACATACCCAAAAAGGGTACAACTCACCTGAACTTCAGTACAGAAAGTAAGGAGACACATTGGAAGAATACATACTTCTGGTTGCAAGTCTCAGTTACTGAGCTCTACCCAATGCGACATTCCAGTGGCTCAAGGCCTTGAAATATTTGAGACTGCCAGAGCGGTCTCTTCCCAGATACAAGCAAAATAAAGCACAAGCTAATTGTAAAGGTAATTGTGAGTCTAGAAACAAACTGTTGGGAAAGACTGGAGGGAACTTTAACATGTATTTAGGCACATGAAGAAGGTTCAGCTAATATTTATAGGCTGAAATCTGCCAAGTACCTATTTAATAGCATGGAACGATACCTGTTTGCAGGTAACTAACTGCAACAAAATTGGCTGTAAGATCCCAAAACATCAGTGGCCGGTACCTTTTGATTTTTGAGGATTTATAGAAAATCAAAGACTGTCCCTCTAGAATACCAAGTTCCAGATACCACACTTACTGACCCCAGTAGACTTCTACAAGTCATCCTCCTTTCAGCTGATTTCAACACTTAAACTTCAATTTCAAAAGTGGTTGGGGTAAGTTTTCTGCAGTCCCAGGCAGCCTTAGGAGAAGCAGAACATGTCTACAACATCACTATCTACCTGTACATACATCTGCACTAGGGTTTTTTCCTAGGTACACAGAGAGGTCTTTCAGCTAGCATTTTTATTATTGTGGCTTTTACAATAACATTGGAGCAGGATTTCCTTTACTAGTTTTACAGCTGGCTTTTCCTCCCCTCATTTCTGAAAAGAAATTAGAATTATGCAACCATCGTTTGGATGAGTATCCTCAGTCTTCTCTTTCATGGTTCTTTCAAAATCAGTATTTCTAATACTACTTGGACCTGTCACAAAATAGGTCAACCCCTCCCTATGATTACTGGACTCCTGACTTCCAGGAGGCTTGCAGTCAGGCTAATTTTAAAAGTAACCTGTAAATAAGACTCATTTCTTCCTTGCTCTGTTAAAGTAACTCCCCAGTTCAGCAAAACCTTCCCAGCTGGGACAGTGTTTGCACACTTACACTAAAGAAATTGCTGAATTCACAGGACTGGGTGGTATTAAATTGACATTTTATACAGTCTTATATTTAAGAGGTAATTTTCACATTTGTTTGGATACTTTCCTTCCAAGGAATTTACCAGTGCTTTTTCCAGCTTTGCTAAAATGCCTTTAGGTTTAAAAACAGCTCGTGAAAGACACTTTTGAGATACAATACTTGCAATTAGTATGTACCTGTAAAAAGCAATTATAAATTCATCACTAAGCAACGAGAAACTGCTTTGTTTCTCTTGTATCATAACATTTCAGTTATGCTTCTTGTTACAATCTTGGCAATGCTTAATTCTAGGGCTGACTTTTTCTGCAGAGAAAAATAATCAACAGAGATACTAGCATGTACGGGTAGAGTTTCCTCACCAGTCACCCCAGACTGACTGCCCACTGCACTGGGAACACCCATGAGATCATTCCAGTTACCTGTAGCACGAGCCCTACCTTTTCTGCTTGACCGTGATGCCCTTCTGCTGCAGGGCCTTCTCATTGGCCATCTGCAGAAGCTGGATCTCCTTCCGTGAGAAAAGGCGGATAGCAAAGGCTTTTTCCAGAAGCCTCTCTGGAGACACCGACTTGGCAATGTCTCTTACAAAAGCTCGAATGTCCTGCTGTATGCTCTCAGACTCCAGGGGCTGCCCAGCTCTGACTTTGTGAAAAAATTTCAGAAGAGCCAGTGCAACACGATAGAGAACTTTGTAGCCTTCCACCAGAAACACATCGAAGACCCGAGCAATGTACACCATGGGCAGCTCTCCAAAGAGCCACCGCTGCCAGTCAGAGTACACCTCCAGCACGTCCTCGGACACCGCCACCATCAGCTTATGTGCCGCCTGACAGTACTTGTTCACCAGGTCCCCAAAGGTCATGCAGGAGGACTCAAAAGCTAAGAACGTCTGATCAATGAGCCGCTTCGATGGGTCATTGCAAGCAAGGATGCGACAAACCTGTTCAAAGCACTCGGCCTCGTCTGTGCTGTAGTGGAGGAGCAGAGCAACGACAGAAGGCAGCGCTGGGCAGAACGAGATGTCTGGGAACTGATTTGCAATGCACAGAATAATCTTTCTGACTGCCCCGATGCCTTCTGCATTCAAGCAGTACGTGGGGACCAGGCTGTTATCCACAAACTCAGGCAGTGGAAGGGAGCTACTGTTACGTTTTCCAACGATCTTCACAACAATGTCCCGGTACACGTTTGCATCTGGGGTCACCGTGCGGCACGGGATATTGCTAATCAGTTTGTGGTACACTCTGGCTCTCAGAGAGTGGTTCTTGGCCCAGTAGCCCTGCCGGGCCAGCTGCTTGAGCTCCTGGAACTCCGTGCACGTTAGCTCCTTTGCATCCTGGCTCTGGACAGTAAGATCCATTTTATCCCAATCCACGAAGCGGTTGTATTCATCCATGGCTCCAGGAAAAGTGTATCAGAGAGATCAGGAGAATAGAGACCTTATTTGGTCATTAAACGACTTGTAGCTTTTCCTGCAAAGAAAAAGTAAAAAAAGATCAAGGTTTCAGTAACAGGTAATCTCCCACCTCCTTCAGGATGACCAACATACATTCAACTTCTTCCTGCAATGCCAAAACTGTTTTCTAAAGCAAAGAAAATTAAATACACACACCGTTTTATTTTAAAGCCAAACTTTACTTCCATTCCATGAGTAACCCATACTGAAGTGACTTATCTTGGCCAGCCAACATGCTGACTCTGAGGACATCTATCTCCATAGTAAGTTATCCTCCCTAACTGAAGGTCCAAGCTGAGCCACGGACCTTTATGTTAACTTCTCACTTGGAGAACAGAAGCCTCCCACTTCAAAAATATCCATTATAAAGCCTGTTCAGTTTGCAATCTCTCCTCCTTACTCTATGGGGAAGTAACTTACTACAAGGATGCAGTCTCATGAGCAGCTTACACCGTTCTAAGACCATGTGGCCAGGGACAAGCGATGCTGACCTCCTGCTAGTGACAGCCATGAACCACACTTTTTGACTGTAGGACAGGCTCAAGTGAGCTTAAAACAGCTTCATGAAGCTGCTTCTTAATTACCCCTAGTACTACACTGCGGTTGTGCTGCAGACTTTGCCACAGGTCTATGATGAAACCCCCTCTAGAGGGCCTGCTGCCACCACCTTTGGAAGAGCTCCAAACCGCACACCCCTGCAACAGCACCACAAGCAGAGACCAACTTCTGGCCTGTGTTTCCTCAAACTACATATTTACACAAACTAACAGGTGACTCCTGCCTTAAAGTCCACCTGTGTCCCAGCAGACAGCTTGATAGAAACCACTAATCACAGAATGGTATGGGTTGGAAGGGACCTCTGGAGATATCTTGTCCAACCCCCCTGCTCCAGCAGGTCACCCAGAGCAGGGTGCCCAGGATTGTGTCCAGGTGTGTTTGGAATCGCTGCAGAGAAGGAGACTCCACAACCTCTCTGGGCAGCCTGGGCCAGGCTCTGGCACCCTCACAGCAAAGTTTTTCCTCATGTTCAGAAGGAACCTCCTGTGGTCCAGTTCGTGCCCATTTCCTCTTGTCCTATCACTGGGCACCACTGAAAAGTGACTGGCTCCATCCCCCTCAGCTATTAATCAGCATTGATCAGACCCCCTTTCAGGCGTCTCTTCTCCAGCTCAACAACCTCAGAGATCTCAGCCTTTCCTCAGCACAGAGATGTTCCAGTTCCCTCTTCATCTTCATAGCCTCTGCTGGACTCTCCCCAGCAGTTATTTGACTCTCTTGAACTGAGGAGCCCAGAACTGGACAAAGTACTCCAGGTGTGGCCTTAACAGGGCAGAGTAGAGGGGGAGGAGATGCCTGTACCCGAATTAGCTCTAATAATCAGTGCAACACTACCAGGGGAGATGCAATAAAATGAGCTAAGAAGAGCAGGCAACAGGCTTGCCCAGTGCTGGAACGTCTCTGCCAATGTCTCCTCAGCACCAGAGTAAAGCTAGGAAGCACACAGCTGTTGCAATGCTCACCATTTCTTTCTGTTGTCTTCTTCCATATCTGAAACTAATTCTCAGACTGTAACTAAAGGAGGCAACACATTGTCCTGCCTTCAGTTCTGAAAGGGAGACGTCTTACGAAGTTTGGAAATGATACCTCTCAGCATGAGCTGAAGGTGTGCCTTCAGGATATGTGAAGACCTTAATGGCAGGATAGCAGTCCCTTGCAGAGTCAGCACCAGCTCTGTGGACGTTACCATTTTTCTGCCATTCTCCACCTGGGAATCACAGTGAAACTCATTATCTTTAATTCAAATCCTAGAATAACATCCTTGTGGAGAAGAGAAATTTAATCCTAGTTAGCAGTGACCAAAGCACGGAAAGATGAACCATCCTGTTCATGGTCACTTCAGTAGAGACACTCTCCTGTGCTTGCTGGAGTCTCCACTAAGCAACAGCTTCCCCCTTCTGCATCATACCTTGGGAGCTGCTTCTATTTAGGGAGGGTTAAGTAAAATGTCCATCATACAAGATAACTTCTTAAATTCTCAGAGTTCCATCTTTGCTGTCGTTTTTCCTGTAAACTCTTTCTCCCTCCTCCTTACTCCTTCCTGTCTTGTTTTCTATCACTCAGAGGCACGTCTATATTTAAAGGTTGCATCAGAGTAATTTTTCCCTCTGGAAGTTACTGCCCATTTCAGAAATGAATTAATTTGATGAGTATGTGCTCCTCAGCAAGCTCACAGAAGCCCATGGCTGGAGGATGGAAGCCAGGCTGCCAGAACGTTTGATTTGAACTTACAGTCTTACACAGACTTTGGCTGCAATAAATTTGCTGAGTCTGCAAGTAGGTCTGGCTGCTTACACTTTTGAAAGCTCTAGATGCTGCAAGAAAAAAATGACAGCGAAGCAAATGGGCATTGTCAAGGTTGTCAGAGCATGACCAGCCCTTAGCTGTGCTTGCAAAACCAACAAAATTAGTGTGCTCCAGTGTAACAGTGCAGAGCTCCCAACACTGTGCCAACAGCTACTGGAAATCAGCAGGCCTCGGATGAGGAGCATTTACTTGCCAAAGGAGAAAAGCGCAAGAAATCTCAGGAAAATTCCAGCCATCATCTCCTCCTCCCACTTCTCCCAAAACCTCTTCCATCCATCCCTTCCCCTGGGCACTTTCTTTCTCTTCTGGTAACCATGTGAAAAGCAACCTTTAACTTTGAGCTGGTGGGAAGGAGACAAAAGCTGTCTCATGCAAAGTAGCAAAGGGCTGGCTGGTTGTGGGTGGCTCCTGCCCATTGCTCCTATCACACAGGACAAGCAGGCAGCACAGGCTGGCCTGTTGGGAGGGATGGAAGGCTGCAGCGCCTGGTAAGGAGTGAAAATGGAGGAGGATGGATGCAAGAATGCATGTCAAAAAGTCCTGTCTTCCCCTAAACTACTCAGCTTTCACAGGTAAAGAAGTGACACTGGTAGAAGACAAAAAAACCACTTTGAAGTATTTGTATAAAGATAGTGTATGAAGTGTAATGAAGTATTTTCATAAAGACAGGGTTTAAGACAGGCAGAAGGACTCATTTATAGCCCCTTATTGCAACAAACCTCCTTTCCTCTTGCCAACGTGACTTTAGAGAAGTTAGCATCATGTTGTCCTCTAACAGGACATGAGGACAAGAGGGCGATCAGCACCTGAACTGTGCAGAACTGAAAGGGGATTATAAAAGTTAGAAAAAAAAATAATTATACTATTCATAAAAATGACAAAGCCTGAAAGTTGTCTACTTTAGTTAAGGAGAAGCAGCCACCATCCTTTCTTATCAGACTGACTTTTACAGAGCACCAGAAATTAACACAGAACAGAATCAGGAGAAAAATATTTTTTCTTAGTAACTGCCACACAATTTTAAGACTGTTAGAGCTATTAGTCTGTAACGGAGCTCTCAGTTAAGTGCAACATGAAAACAAACCAACCTCACACAAATGAGAGGCAGAACTAGAAAAAAGCATAGAAACACAAAGGTTGGAAAAGACCTCTGAGATCTTCAAGTCCAACCATCAATCCAACACTATTAGGACCACTAAACTATGTCCTGAAGTGCCACATCTACACGTTTTTTTAACACCTCCAGGGATGGAGACTCCATCACTTCCCTGGGCAGCCTAGGTCAATGCTTGACCATCCTTTCGGTGAAAAAATAGTTCCTGATATCCAATCTAAACCTCCCCTGGAGCAACCTGAGGTCATTTCTTCTTGTCCTATCACTTGTTACTTTGGAGAAGAGACCAGCGCCAACCTCTCTGCAACCTCCTTTAAGGTAGTTGTAGAGAGCAAGAAGGTCTCACCTCAGCTTTCTCTTCTCCAGACTAAACAACCCCACTTTCCTCAGCCACTCCTCATAAGAGATGTTCTCCAGACCCATCACCAGCTTGGTTGCCCTTCTCTGTACTCGCTCCAGCACCTCAACATCTTTCTTATACTGCAGCACCCAAAACAGAACACACTCCTCAAGCTGCTGCCTTTGAGAAGGATTGTCCACTGCCTCCCACTATTCAAGATCAAGGGGGCATGAAATGAAATAATCAGTTT